>PVJL010007819.1:20886-73621 GCA_004026885.1 Lyroderma lyra | reverse complement strand
GCTCGCTCTCTCGGAGGACCAGTCCCCTTATTTCCCATCTGTGATGTGGGCCTGTTGAGGCCACCTGGCTCCCCTGACCCCTGGGAGGGTCAGTGAACCCATCCAGCTTGGGCCCTGGGCCCTGGCAACTGTGATTTCTAGGCTTTCTGTAGAATTTTACTGCTTGCTGTTTCCACTTAATTCTCTAAAGCCACGTGGAGGTTCTTAGAGCTGAGTTGCTCAGAGGAGGAAGGAGGGAAGGAGGCAGCGACGGGAGGTGCCAGCAGCACCCCTCAGAGCGGAACCCCTTCCGTGGGACGTGCCGCAGGGCCGGCCTCCAGGCCGTGTGAGGAAGAAGGCGGACCTGCGTGGCCGGGATCTCACACACGGGCTTTTCTCCGGTCTTGTCTTGGCAGCCGACGCCTTTTTCAAAGCCGCCATTGGCCTCATTCCGGAAGTTCCGAAGATGATAAACATCGATGGGAAGATGCGCCCGTCGGACTCGTTCCTGCTGGAATTCCTCTGCAACTTCTTTTCGACTTTATTGATAGTTCCGGTACGTCTCCCCGAAGGAGCCGTCGGTCGTGGCTTTCTGGGACCCACTGTGTGTGCTTACAGCCCTCCAAGTGCGGGGATGTCCTGGGTGTCGCTTTTGTGGGAGATCCTTGAACCTGTCAGTGTGTTTGCCGTTCAGTCTGTGTCCTGCGTGTAGTCGTTGAGGCTCTCTGTTCAAGGGGGTTAAGGGGGCTCGGGCATCGGGACCAAGATGCCCAGGGTAAAATCCGGGCCCCTCTCCCGTCCCACTCCGCAGTCTTGGGCTGCAATTCCGGAACACTTTGGGGCTGCGGTCTCCTCATCCAGAAAATGGGGGTGTAACAAAGCACCCACAGTTCCGCATTGCGCACGTCCACGTGTGTAGGGCAGCCCCCTGGCACGTAGTAGGCACTGCAGAGGGTGATGGTCTAGTTCTGAGCAGACGGCAGGGGGGACAGTGGGGTTTCCCGTGGGACGTAAGAGATGAGCAGTCAGCCTTGGGCTGGAGGGGTCCGGGGACCTCCCCTCGCCGGGGTTCTGAACCTCGGGTCCAGGCACGTACTCCCTGGGAATCTGGCAGGGCGGCCCTGAAGTTAGATGAGAAAATAAATGACGTCTTTGTTTTTACAAACTTCAGTGAGAGGTAGCCTGTCACCCTGTTAGGAATTACAGGCAACGATCCCAGGGTACCGGGGACTCTTGTCACCAACAGAAATCAACAGTCCGTTCCTGTCACGTTTCAGGTGTGAACGGGATTTCAGCAGATTCCGTAGCTGTGAGGCCCACGTTTAGGGCTGTCGGTGAGACGTCGTTCCCCGAGCAACGACAGATTACAGTACACCGAATATAAGACGTTGAGAAGAACGTTCTGATAACTGTATTTTAGGATAATTCGTTCCTCTGTAGGGTTAGGTGTGTCAGTATTGGGGAGCCCGTGGGCCTCACCAGGTCGGGGCGGGGTCCAGGCACAGAATGTGCACGGGAGTCAGGGGTGCTTGTCCCAGAGCCGACCCCGGGGACCCTCTGGCCTGTCTGCCGGCTCCCTGCTCAGTTCTGGGGTGGGTGCCCCAGGAACACGCTTTGAGAAGCACCCCCCTGGACTCGGGCCGTGAACGTGACTCAGTCCCAAAATGGGCTGCGGTGACGACACCCCGTGAATGTCCTGAGCACGGAGTTGTGCGTTTTCCGTGGGTCTTGGGCACTGAGGAGACCAGAAGGTCAGGAGGTCGGGCTCAGCGTTTGTTGTGTTTTCGAATCGTTCTTCTCTCATTTGCATGAATCCAGTTATTTGTCAAGTGAGGGGACAGAAGTCAGGGCTGCCCCGTGCACTGCTCACCGAGTGACTCGGGTGCACCCCTCCTGCAGCGGGCGTCTGCTTTATGCCACG
Organism: Lyroderma lyra; assembly: GCA_004026885.1. NCBI lineage: Eukaryota > Metazoa > Chordata > Mammalia > Chiroptera > Megadermatidae > Lyroderma > Lyroderma lyra. Next base: position 71,721 of record PVJL010007819.1, on the reverse strand, counting down.
AACTAGCCCGAGCCCCGATGAGCGGCCTTGTGCTTGGGAGTCAAACTCGGCGTTTGGTCCTTCCCCGGTGACTCAGCAGCCCTGTGGCCTTGGGCAGTGTCCTTCCTTGGAGCCTTCGTTGTAACCTTTGCAGAATGTCAGCACCGTGCCTGCCCGGCAGGGCTGCTGGGATGACAGTGACCCTGCTCTGTCCCCGGGGTTACAGACTGAGGACCAGTGGGCGCCGGCCAGCCTGCGGACACGCCTGTTGGTCACTGGCTCGTGGCAAACATTTGCAGTGAGAGACCCACACTGGGAAGCTGGCAGGTCACAGACAAACCCCGAGGTTTGGTTCCTCTTGGAAAATCACGTCCTGCCACGTGGGACCACCCGGCCAGTTGGCTGCAGCTGGGGAGCGGCTGCCCTCCTGGGGGGCGGCCGGGGAGCTTGCGCAGTCTCTCCTGTTCCCCCCGGCACCGCCGGGCCCATCAGACCCATTTCTGGTGCCTCCCTGGCCCTGGGCATCCGTGGGGCCCCCTGGGCTCAGCAGGCCCCCCCCTTCCTGGGCGTCCCTGAACGCAGGGAGGTGAAGCGTGGCTGCGGTCCGCGACTTCTTACCACGCTGCCCCCCCAGCAGCACGGGTGAGAACTTCCAGGCTCCGTTTATACGTGGGTGGGTTTCCCCTCAATGAATACACAGTCAGCCCCCTGGATCCCCGAGTTTCGCACGTGCGGGTGCAGCCCACCGCAGATCCGCACGGGACTTCCGACCCACGGCTGGGAATCGCGGGTGCAGGGGGCCGACTGCATCGCTCAGTGCCCTCTCCCGCCGGACCTGGGGTCTGTGCACCTGTGCATCGCGGTGGTGGCGGCGGTGGGGGTCAGGTCTTGGAACAGGTCCCCGTGGACGCCGAGTGACTCTCGTTGAGTTGGGGGGAGTCGGGCGTTAACATGTGAATTGTCAACCGTGCTGCAGCCCTTCCCGGACTTTACCTGCCGCCTCTTACAAGGAGCCGGCCAGCAGGCCTCAGAGGTTCACGCCCAGTGCCCAGCGAGCCTGCTGTCCCTGCCTGCTGTCCCCTGTCCCCTGTCCCGCAGCTGCAGACCCTGGCACGCAGCAGCGAGGTGGCTAACCTGGCTGACCCGGGGTGTCAGGACAGAATTCAAGGCCAGGGCGTCCGTGCTCAGCGCTGCCCTCTGCATCTTGTCACAGCTCCCCTGGGGGGTTTGTCATTTCCAGGGCATCCCCGCTCCTCCCAGGCCCTGACCGCTGACAGAAGGCCGCGAGCGGGGAAGCCAGGCCCCGCCGGCCCGCTGGGAGGGGGTCGGAGTTCCTTCCCGGTGCCCTTGGGAGCCTCCCTGGGAGCATTTGCTGGGTCACAGAGCAGCCCTGGCAGGGACACCAGCAGGGGGACCTTTCTCACTTGGACTGCCAGCGGAATGCAGGTTTTCCCTTTTCTTTTGTAAATCCGTGTTTGCCCGTGTTTGCCTTGCTTCGGTTGCTGGCCCTGAGCCGTCAATTAAGAAAACGTCACAGCCGCGGAGGCACGGCTGTCACGTGGCAAATCCCCTCCTCGTGCAGCAGGTTGGGGACGGTGCCTCGTCTCTCGGGTTCGGAGCAGCCGCTCACCGCAGCGCCGCGACAGCAGACCCTCACCCGCCGTCCCCCCACCCCACCCCCACTCCCCCGAAGCTGTGCTGAGCAGTCTCCCGGCACAGTTGTGGCACTGGGCATTGAAACGCAGTCACCGCAGTGTAATTTTGGAACGTTTTCTGGAATGGCCGTCAGAGCGCTGTGGCCAGAACCTGACAGTTTTATGAACTGGCCACCGTGCATGCACGTCGGCAGCGCTGTACAGACAACTCGGTGAGGTGTCGTAACCTTGGCGGGGACGACGACAGCTCTGATGGCCACTCCAGGATAAGTTCCAAAACTGCTCTGCAGGGTGCACGAGGCACTGGCAGCGGTGCACAGCTTCCCAAGGGGAGGACTTCGAAGGTGACCGTGGTGACATTCAGCAGTGAGGTGTGGAGCACTTTTTCTAGGATGAGCTCATGAACTTAACTGTCCCACCTCATACAGTGTCACTCATTACGTTTGTCAGCTCTGGAACCAGACGGCCAGGGCTGAAATTCTGGCTCCCCCAAGTGTCATCATGGTGACCTTGGGCCACTCAGCCTCTCTGCAGCCCGGTTCCCACAGGAACGGGGGGAGGGTGGCCTAACGGGGCCTCCCTGGAGCAGGGAGAAGCTACGGCAGCCGTGATGGCTCCCAGGAGGGCCGTAGAGCTCCCTCAGTTCCCAGCACAGGGGAGGCCCTCAGCACACGTAAGCCCTTCCCCACTGCTTTCTGAGTCCCTGCCGCGTGCCCAGCCCCGTCCCACGAACCAGGGGCGGGGCACCATTCACAGGGCGTCCCCCGGGTGGCCTGGCTGACACGGTAGGTAAGGCAGCTGCCCTTCCGGAGGTGAGCGGCGGGGGTGAAGGAGGCAGACATACAAGTGCGGGGTGCCTGTGGGTAGTTCACTGACGGAGAAAACACAGTCACTTCGGCAGGGGGAGCTGCTCGGAAAGGTGACGGGATGATTTGGGATAAAGTGAGACTAGGGCAGGGTGACCGGGGAGTTCACCTGGAAGATGACACCTAGGCTCCAAGTCTGGCCTCCAGCAAGTCTTGCAGATGAAGATTGCAGCAGAGGGAACAGCGGGGCGGGGCGGGAGGCGGGACGGCCTGGGCACGTGCGCCCCGGAGCACCCTCTGCCCTCGCTCAGCCAGAGGGAGGCACCGACGGCCATGGGAGGGCAGCAGGCTGAGGCTGGGGCGTTTGCCCCCCAGTGCTCGCTGGGACGGCCATGGGAGGGCAGCAGGCTGAGGCTGGGGCGTTTGCCCCCCAGTGCTCGCTGGGCCCTGGTCTGGCAGTGGGTCCGTTCCTGCACCCCAGGCCCCAGCTCCTGCCGGGCGGCCGCCTCCAGCTGCAGGGGTTGGCGTTTCTCTCACTCCCCGTGTGCTTTGGCCCGAGGGTGGCAGCGGCTTCCTGCCGGTGCCCGGGTGCCCGGCGCTGGCCTCAGCGTTCCTCACGGGGCCCTCCCCCGCCCGCATCTTTGCGCGCAGTGCTTCATGGAACCGTGCGCATTTAACCCTCCGCGTGTGCCCTGTGTCCTGCCTGGTCCCGCTGGTCCCCTTTAAAAGCTGTCCACGTGTGGCTAGAGTGACGGGCACGGTGGCCCGGCCGGGGAGGTGACGTGGCAGGAGCTGGACATGTGCTCTCTGGGGGAGAATCTCTGGAAAGGGGGAAGCAGCAGGGCCGCGTGGTCCAGTGCGCCTCCGAAGGGAACCCGCCACGTGGACTCCGTTCAGCCTCTGAGAGACAAGCCCTGTGGCCGTGTCTCGGGTCGTTGCTCTCCCGAGAGAGCCCCCAAGTTAGCCCTTGGTGTTGCTGGACGCGTGGACGAATGGGGCTGTTTTTACAGTCGGGGCCTTGTCGGTGACAACGATCGTTGGGGGGCTCGCCCGAAGCAGGTGGCTCCGCTGCCGGTCCGTGGTCTTCTGTGGTTGGGGGGACAGGACTGTCCACTGCTGTGCCCGTGAGAGCGGGCCACTGAGCTGACGGGTGACCGTGCTGTCTTGTTCCTCGGACCCAGAAAGGGAGGCCCTCGGAGCTCGGCGCTGGGCGTGGGGACTGGCGGTGTCGTGTCACGTTTCTGTGCTCCGTGTAACCACAGCTGCTCAAGGGCGGGTCCTGATTGTTTTCTCGGTCCTGCTTCACGTCTGGAGTTGTTTATCCTGTTGTGCTTCTCCCCTAGGATCATCCTGAACACGGGGTCCTGTTCCTAGTTCGCGAGCTTCTCAACGTGATCCAGGACTACACCTGGGAGGACAGCAGTGACGACAAGATCCGCATCTACACGTGCGTCCTGCACCTCCTGTCCGCCATGAGCCAGGAGACCTACCTCTATCACGTGCACAAAGGTAGCCGGGTGCCCCCCTGCCCCCAGTTAGGCTGACCAGACGTCCTGTTTGAAACGGGCCAGAACGGGCACAGCCCGAGTGCTGGCACAGGGGGCCAGGCGGCCTCGATGGGCGGGAGCCAGGCTCTCCAGCCTCCGGACGTGGAGCCGGAAGGACGGGCTTGCTTCTCCTTCTCCTTGGCCCGGCTGTGTTCACCCCGGTGCACAACGGCGACCTGACAGTTGTCCCGGCGGGAGGGTCGGGGGTTCCATGCTCCCGAGTCCTTCCTCTAGGCAGCCGTTCAGGCAGTGATGGCGCAGGCCAGGGCTTCGGAGACGCGGGGGTCGGGTATTGTTTGCGTTCACGACGGACGCCTTGGCCGCTTTCTTCCCGGATCAATAGAAACGATCTGAAATGACGCGGCCTGAGAACCCCGGTGCTGTCATGCAAGGGGGCTGAGCGTGTTGGCACGGACCGGGAGTGCTGCCACGTGCCGAGTGCGCTCACTGAGTGTGCAGGTAGAGCACGTCCAGTGGGAAGGGTGCAACCCGGGAGGCCACTGCGATGCCGCCGTAGCCCCTTCACTCTGCCACGCCACCTGCCACGCCCTTGAGACATTCAGGCGTGTGACGCCGAGGCCCAACAGATGCAGCGATCTGGTCATCCTGCAGGCAGCGGCTGTCACAGGAGGTGCCCAAGCAGAGTGGGGGCCTTTAAGGCAAGGGACATGGTCAGAGAGATTCAAGTTCATGGGCAGAGAGAACGTGCTGGTCCAGCTGAGGGAGCCTGAGGAGGGCCGGTGGGGCGCGGGGCTGGGCAGTTTAGGCGTCGACAGGGGACTTTCCGGTTTGAATCCTCACTGGGGCCACTGCTGAGCCTCAGTTTCCCTACTTGTCAAAGGGAAATGTTAGTATCTTCTCTTTTACACGCTGGTCCTGAGGACTCGCCGTCACGTGTGGACAGCACTGAGCCTAGTGCTCAGGCTTGGCAGCTGCTCTTCTGGTCACCGTGATTCTGGTTGTCCCCTCCCGCCAGAGGCCACAGGGGGCGCGGCTTCCAAACCCTGGTCTCCCGCTCTGACCGTCCCGAAGACCAGGTGGTTTCTGTGACTCCAGAGGCCCCCAGGCCCAGTGGAACATGGTGGCTGTTTCTGTTGGCCCCACCGTGATTTCCCGCCACCTGCTGACACCGTGCCCAGGGCTGCCTGTCCCCAGCCAGGATGGCCTTGGTAACCTGCCACTGCTTTGGTTTTTTCCATTAGTTGACTCCAATGACAGCCTCTATGGGGGTGACTCCAAGTTTCTGGCGGAAAACAACAAGCTGTGTGAGACGGTGATGGCGCAGATCCTGGAGCACCTGAAGACACTGGCCAAGGACGAGGTAGGTGCCCCCTGCTGCTTGCTCAGGACGCACGGGCTTCCAGGGTGGCTCGTTCCGGAAACTTCCCTGTGAGAGCTGTGTCCTCGTGCAGGGCGCCTCCCCAGCCCCCTGGCCATCAGCGGCATCCCTGGTCCCCAGAGTCTATAATGGAGCTGGAAAACTCCCGCCACCTGGTGACACCGTATGCATCGTGACGTCGCAGCGCAGTGCATCTCACGTGTCTGTGGCAGTGCTGGTGTCCTGTGAAAGCACCGGGCCCCGTTTTGTACCTTTTCTGCGTTCAGATGCGCTCAGCGCGGTGTTACTACGCCTGCAGTACTCGGGCAGACTTTTTCAGGACAAGGGCCACTTCTCGTTCTCTCCGAGGGTCGCGGCCCACTAGCTATTTGTGCTCAAGTACACACAGCCGCCTCGCCTGTGAGGCGCCGATTCTCATCCCAGCAGCTGTACGTGTGCGTGCAGAACGTGTATGAGGCCCTGGCGTAGCAGAGCGTCCGCGATGACACCTTTTTCTTCAGGCGGTCACCCCAAAATTGCTTGGCGGTGCACTGGTGGGCCGTGATGGACGTCTTACCCAGCCCTGGTGTGCAGGCTTGTAGCCCCAGGGGCACTGGGCCGTGTCACAGAGCTAAGGTGTGTGGTGGGCTGTACCTTCCAGGTTTGTGCTAGTGTCTCTGTGATGCTCACACAAGAAGATCTCCCCACAATGCACTTCTCAGAATGTGTCCCATTGTTAGGAGACACTGTACCCAGTCCCCTTCCTAGTTATGCCGACCACGGCTTCATTGCAGATGTGTGGGTGGTCGCTGGACCCCAGAGGCCCCGTCTGAGGCTGGCGGGATGGTTGGTTGGTCACGGTCTCAAGTCAAGGTCAGGGAGGCTGGCAGCGCCACAGGAGTCAGGGCACATGCCTGACCTTTGTCTGCATCGCCCCCGGGGTTGCTGGGTGTCACGGTCTTGCTCTTCCCTGCTCCAAGCCGTCTGCTTGGAAGTGCTGAGCAACTTGATTTCTTTATTCCCATGGAGCAAGAGAAGACCTGGAGGCCTGTTCCTGGTCTTGCCTAGCGGGCCCTGTTTCCTGTCGCTGTCCCTCCCCGGTTCCTGGTCAGGTTTCAGACAGCTCGGGTCCCAGGGGCCGCATGGCCCCCCTTCTTTCCCCTCCCTGAGGTTTCTCTCATTCCTAGATTTTGCTCCTGCACCCGCACCAAACGCTTCTAAGACAAAGTTAGACCAAACTGCATTTTAATTCTCACTCATTTCCACAGCTGTATAAAAATAGCACCGTTGCCCTGAACCCCGTCCCCACCGCACCCGGAAATCACGAGCAGTAGATGGCTGTGGGTCTGCACACACGTGACGATGCAGGTCCTGAGTGTCCCTCCTCTTAGCGCTGGTGGCAGCCCTGCTCCCTGAGTTGTCCTCTAGCTCCATGGGAAGGAGTCCAGTTTTAAGACAAGCTTGAGGGTGTCATCTGCTTGTTTGTGGTGACACAGGGCTCCACCAGGTCCCCGCAAGTCCCTGGAGGTGACAGTTCTCATAGGACAAGAGCGAAAGGAGCTCTTCCCCCGTGAGTCCTCCAGAGAGAGGCGGGCGCTCGAAGCCGCCGTGGGTCTCACGTTGGCCGCTTCTGGACGTTTGCTTCTCGGCTGGCATGCCTCATCACCCCTCAGACCCGTCGCTGATGACTCCTCTGTTGATGGGCTCTGCATTTTAAGACACTTAAGAACTGGGCTTCTTAGGATAACGTGCTTAGTGAGAAGATACAGAATGGAGAAACTCAGATATTGTCTGGTTTGACTTTTATAAAACTCTCTTCTATAAACTAGCTCTGTGCAGAGTAGTTGAAGGGCCTCTCTGAGGGGAGACTCTTTCATTGGGTTTGAAACAGAATTTTCTAGGTTGGTCCCCTAGATCCCAGCAGAAAATGGGACCCTCACGGTCTCCAGGCATCCAACAGCAGCTGGTCTGGAATGGTGACCTGACTGGGGCAGACCTGGGACCCAGGTGGGCATTGGCCAGCCAGCTGCGGGGTCTGCCACGCAGGTGCCTCCTCTCCTGGTGCCCGCGGGCTCGGGTCCTGCACAGCTGGATCGCTCAGCTGCTTCTGTGACGGTCACCTGGTCCAGGCTGTCGCCAGGGCAGCTCAATTTAGGTGGACCCGAGTCTCTTCTCATACCCACCGACCCTCATCCATCACCCATCTATGTTCAAAGCTGCTCCCAGGCAGTTGATTGTGGTGTTTCTCTCTCCACTAAAATACTATTTTGTATTTTTAAATTGATTCATTTTTCAATTGTAGTTGATGTACAACATTATTAGTTTCAGGTACACAACAAAGAGATTAGACACTTATGTACCATACGAAGTGATCACCCCCATAAATCCAGTACCCGTCTGTCACCCTACAGCGGTATCACATTACTGACTCTTCCCTGTGCTGTCCTTTACCTCCTGGTGACTGTTTTGTAACTGCCACTTGTACTTCAACTCCTCGCCCATCTGGCAGTGACCGTTTGTTTTTTTAAATTTCACTTAGCGTAATACCTTCTAGGTCCACCCATGAGGTGGCAGGTGGCAAGACTTCGTCCTCTCTTATGGCTGAGTAATACCCCATTGTATGTGTGTACCCCATCTTCCTCATCCAGGCATCCATCAGAGGACACACAGGCTGCCTCCACACCTTGGCTGGTGTAAATGACACGGCAGTGAACATAGACAGGGGTGTTTTATTTAAAAATTAGTGTTTTGGATTTCTTCGGATCATTATCCAGAAGTGGAATTGCTAGGTCATAAGGTTGTGCTATTTTTAACTTTTTGAGGAACCTCCATACTGTTTCCACTGTGGCTGCACCAATTTGCCATCCTCCCAGCAGTGCCCGAGGGCTCCCTGTCCCCCACATCCTCGCCAGCACTTGTTTGATTTATCGACGATGCCCAGTCTGGCAGGTGTGAGGTGACAGCTCACTGTGGTTTTAATTTGCATTTCTCTGATAAGTGACGTTGAGCATTTTTCATGTCTGTCTGGCCACGTGTGTCCTCTTTGGAGAAATGTCTGTTCAGGTCTTCTGCCTACTTGTTAATCGGATTGTTTGGTTTTTTGGTATTGAGGTTTATGGGTTCTTTATAAACTTTGGATATTAACCCCTTATTGGACGTCTCATTCAGTAGGTCATCCTTTCACTTTGTTGATGGTTTCCTTTGCTGTGCAGGAACTTTCTAATTTGATGTAGTCCCATTCATTTATTATTTCTTTTTGTTTCCCTTGCCCGAGAAGACATATCCCAGAAAATATTACTAAGAGTAACATCAGAGACTTTACTGCCTATGTCTTCTTCTAGTTCTATGGTTTCAGGTCTTACATTTAACTCTAATCCATTTTGAGTTTATTCTTGTACATAAAAAAAGTGATCTGGTTTCAATTTATTTTTTGCATGCATCTGTCCAGTATTTCCAACATCATTTATTGAAGAAACTTGTCTTTTACACCATTTTGTGTTCTGGCCGCTTGTCAGAGATTTATGGACCGTGTAGGCGTGGGTTTATTTCTGGTCTCCCTTTTCTGTTCCATTGATCTGTGTGTCTGTCTTTATGCCAGTACTGTGCTGTTTTTTATTAAGATACCCTTATAGTACAGTGTGATTTCAGCTAGCATGATACCTATTTTTCTTTCTCAATATTGCTTTGGCTTTTCAGGGTCCTTTTTGGTGCCATATAAATTTTAGGATTATTTGTTCAAGTTCCATGAAAAATGCCATTGGTATTTTGATAGAGATTCGATGGACTCTATAGATAGCTTTGGGGAGTATGGACGCTTCAACGATGTTGTCTCCCTGTCCATGAGCATGGTATGCGCTTCCATTTGTGTCTTCAGTTTCTTCCTTCAGTATCTTACAGTTTTCCATGTACAGATCTTTCACCTCCTTGGTTAAATTCATTCCTAGGAATTTTATTCTTTTTGATGCAAATTTTGTATCCTGCTACTTTACTGAATCCCTTAGTTCTAGTAGTTTTTCGGTGGAATCTTTACGTATAGTATCATGTCATCTGCAAATAACGACAGTTACTTGTCTCCAAAGCCAGGGGCCTTTATACCCATCATGTCCTTCGACCCTCACTCACTGTCCTACAGAGGAAGAGGCTGAGATTCGGGGAGCTTGTCCTCCCAATCACGGGAGAGCTGGCATTTGAACCCAGGTGGCGTCAACGCTGGTCTCGAGCCCCAGCGCCCGACAGTAAACTCTCTTTTCTGTTTCAGGCCCTGAAGCGCCAGAGCTGGTTGGGCCTCTCCTTCTTTAACAGCATCTTGGCTCACGGAGACCTGCGCAACAATAGGCTTAACCAGCTCTCAGTCAACCTGTGGCACCTGGCACAGAGGCATGGCTGTGTGGACACCAGGACCATGGTAAGACAGGCAGTGGGCCCCTAGCCAGGCCCCAGAAACACGGGGGTCGTGCCGAGCAACACAGCCCACTGGCCAGAGCAGAGCTAGCTCCTACCCAGCGACGGCCTGGGCCATCAGTAGCACTGATCACCCCTTCTAGAAAAGGGCTAGGCCCAGGGTCTTTGCAGGGTCACTTCCTTGCACTACAGCATGTAGTATTTATTCAAAGTTTATTCCCTCTGCATAAAAACCGTGCATTAAAAAAGGTCAGTCAGTCCTGGTCACGTCCAAATTGGATTACAAGGGCTGCGTGTAACCTAAGAAAAGACTGCTGGTTTCTTCCCTTCCCTTATCCTTCGAAAGACTACCTGTTCTCTGCCAAGGAAAAAGCAGATTGTAGTGTGGCTGACTGGTGACAGCCGCGTGCTCCAAGGACAGACAGTGATGGACCAGAAAGGAGACGGATCATTCTTTCTCCTCCTAGGTGAAAACTCTGGAATACATCAAGAAGCGAAGCAAACAACCAGATATGGGTCACCTGAGCGAGCTGGCCCTCAGGCTCCCTCTGCAAACAAGGACCTGACCTTGCGGCCTGTCCCCAGGGGCTCTGGTGCCAAGTCCAGAAAGACCTGCGTTTTTAAATTGATTTTTACAGACAGTTGGTTTACGCTTCGGCCTCTACCCAGATGATTCTGCCGGTGGAGAAGTGGGAATTCCAGAGCGTTCCAGTCGCCTGTTCACTGAGCAGCAGAACGCAAGTCCCATCTCTCTTCGTGGCAGGTGTCTGTAGTTGGAAAAGAAACAATGAAAAGCGGTCCATGTTTTTAAAAAAAGCTGTTTTCCTCTCCCTATTTTGAGAGTGTCGTCTGAATTGTTACCTAAACTGCCTGGATTTATAAAAGGTAGATGGCTCAGTTAATCCCTTTTTCTAATAAAAAGCAGCTCTTGATTAGACTTAGTATACTGTCACGGAATAAACCTCCTGAAGGAGTATTTATGTTCATGGCTGTTCATTTAATTACTTCGGACTCTCTTCATCCAGAAGGAAAAATGTGTCTGAACACAGTGCCTGGTTTGCTTTGCCGGCATAAAACACCTTTTTCTTACCACCAGGTTGATGGAGTCTGATTCTTAGCACTGATGACCTTCCACCGACGTTTCATTTTAAATCCGTAAGAACTTTAATATTCATTGGTGGGGACTCCAGCCTAGAACACTTTGTTCAGGGAAATGCATCCACGTTGTGGATTAAAATTACCCACAAACTGTACTTTTGGAAGGTACACAGGACAGAGATTCCATTTCATCTCTACCTACCTGTGAAATCCATGATCCCAGTTCACAGAGCTCACCTCAGTAAAAGTGGTGAAGATGATTTTTAAAGATACATGTGTTTAATGTTTTAACTGAATAGTTTAGGACCAAGATGTGCTATATAGCTTTTCCCACCCAAGGAATTCCGTTGAGCAGATGGCCCCTTTACTGAACATAACAGGCAGGGATTCAGAGGACATGGCGATACTGCTCAGATGTTCCCAAAATTATTTCCAATACCATTTTTATTATTTAAATGAAAAAAGAAATTGGCAAATTCACAAGGTATGAGCTTTAAAAAGTCGTTTCTTCTCCTTTGAGACTGTACCCATCCGAGTCAGTGAGTTACGAACACCCTTCCATCCACCTGAACTTGGACTTTCCTGGCAGGCTGGCTACACACACACCAAAGGAGCTTCTGACACGCGCTGCCTCGTCAGGCAGAGGCCTGGGTCTGGTGTTCCCGAACCCATTCCTACCACGACGAGCCAGGCTCTGCCCACCACAGTGTATGCAGGATGAAGTCTGCTCCCGTGACAAGAGGTGACAGAACGGTAAGTAAGGCAAAACTGAGGAACACCTGTACGTAAGACCTGTATTAGTTTTCTATCGCTGCTCTAACAAAAACGACCTTGCGATGGGAGCGTCAGGCAGTGAAGTCTCCAGGGAGAAACAGCCAGCAAGTCTGAGAACGGGGCTGTTAAATACACAGCTGAGACCCTGACCACGCTAAATGCCAGCTCGCCCTTGCCTCTGCCCTCCCCCCCCCCCCCCCCCCCCCCCCCCCCCCCCCCCCCCCCCCCGATTCTGAGGACAAACCCCAAACCACCTTGTTCCAATGGAGACAGGCTGTGTCCTACAGAGCGGAGACATGAAGGACAGCATGGAAATCCCACCAAAACACCTTGCAGACGGCTTACGGGGGTGCTAGGTGTTGGGAAGAGGGCAGGAGTTACGTTCCCAGAGGGCAGGAGCTCAGCTCTGACGTGGAGTCTGCCCAGCAGCAGAGGCCGGGTCAAGTCCATTCTCAGGACGCCGTGGCTTCATGCTGTCTTGACTGCTCAACCGTCTCTGGCCAGACCCTGCTTCAGGAACAGACTTTAATGGACCTCCTCCCGAGCAAGTGGAGCTCTCCGGCCAGTGGTGATACAGAGTTCTAAGGTCAACTCCTGTGACACAGAGACGACTTACCCTAAACGGCACCAGGGCAAGGCCTGACCATCACACCCCAGTGAGAGCTACCACTATGGGGACAAGACAGTGGACCGTCCATCACCCACCCTCCAGAATCACCCGAGATGGCTGCCCATGATCCTTTCTGAGGGGTCGAGGCAGACCCAGACCAATGTGTGACATCTCAGCAAGAGGAGAAGGACGAGAGAACAGGCCATTGGTTCCCTTCCATGCTGAATTCCTGGGGTGCTGACACTCACTCCGTCAAAGGAGAGGTGCCTGGAGGAGCCGACCCCAGTGCAGAACCTTTCCTTCTGGGCACCTGGACAGCCCAGGTCTCGCAAGGCTGAGTCCATGGAAGGCTGAGTTCACTTTCTCAGGGAGGTGGCCCCCGAGTCACTGCACGCAGACCTGCTCACGGGTCAGGGCCCAAGCGGGGGGCGGTGGGCGCCACGTTCACCTCGCAAGCACCGCTCGTCACCCGCCCTGAGTCGTCTGAGGATCCTCCTCCTGCCGGCTGGTTCGGGAATGGGCGTGAGCAGCAATGAAAGGTCTTTCGAGGGGCTTCTGCAATCTGCCCTGAGCCACAAAGTTTTTCTCCCTCTAGAATGTTCTAGTGTCTTGATAAGCCGCCTGGAACCGCCAGGGTCAGCTTTGCACTGGCCTGAGGACGGAGCAGAGGAAAAGCATGCTCCCTTGGGGAGCAGCTGGGCCAAGCCCTACGCCCGACTTCCTGCCTCCGAGAGAGACCTCTCCTGCCAGAGACGCGATGGCTGCAGAAAGCACCCAGGTCACAACGTCCCAGTCACAACCTGCGCTTCAGGACGCAAAACGCTGGGTGAATGGAGAGGAGGTGGTCCCGTGTCACTCGGGTCCCTGTACCTGGAGCTCTGTGAGGCTGCCTATGGAGTCCAAGCTTGGCTGCGCAGTTCCGATGGCTGATGAGGCGACTTCCTGTGTCGCCCTGCACGTCTGCGTCTGCCAGCATTGGACCGCCCCCTGCAGTTCCCTTCCTTGTGATGGGAAGACTCTAACAAACACATGGTGGGAGGTGCCATGGAGTCCTCGGAGGACCAGCCGCTAACATGCCTATTCAGAACCCAGTTACAGCAGAAAGAGGAGAACCAGGCCCAGCATTGGGGACAGAAGGCAGGCAGCTGGCAAAGGCAGGACTGGCCCGGAAACACCTCCCCACAGCAGGGGACACACAGCCACGCCTGCAGCTGCTCCAGGATGGGCAAGGAAAATGAGCTGGCCACCCCGTTTGTCACTGGTGCCACTTACTATTGGAGAGTCACACATGTGATGGGTTTCTGCTCCTTCCATCCAAAGATCCTTTCATCCCCAGCGGGTACTCCAGGCGGGAGTCCCTAGATGGGGACGTTCAGAGTCGTGACCAGTGATGCGGGGCGTGAGATATGAAAGTACACTTGGCATTTACTGGCTGGGTGACCCTGGGCAATGTTATGACTTCATCCCTGAACCTCAGTTTCCTCATCTATAAGATGGGGATAATAATAGCACCTGATTCATAATTAAGTACATGAATGCGAGGGAAACTTCAGCACATGTCTGGCCCATACTGAGTACTCAACGAATGCGAGCTGTTGCTATGTACACACAGTGATGTCTGCACGGGGTCGGCAGGCTCGACCGACAACAGGCGTCAGCCACCCGGTGACTTGGCTCCTGAAGCCTGAGCCGCCCCTGCCCCACATTGTCCTGAGTCTTTGTAGGACTTTGATCCTGTAGGATGGCATTCAGCTGTACGGAATAACAGCAGTGTGGGCTCTGGGAGGGGACAAAAGAGTTTAATCTTCAAACTTGATCGACCTGGACGCGTTCCTGTCAATGTAGAAGACCTTGCTGGGGGCAGAGGGGAAGCCAAGGCCGGCCCCCGGGCGGTGCCGCCAGCTCTGGGCCCGGTCGTAGTCCCGCTGCAGGCCTTGCTGCAGGCTGTCGGCCGCTTTCCTGCTGAGCGCCATGGTGGGCCTTCCGGTCGTGTGACGGGGGCGGCTGAGTGAAGGGGACCGGTTTTTAAAGCCACCCATAAGTTTGAGAAATTTCAGTTTCTGTTCTTCATTTTCAAACCCGGCAGTATCCCACTGGCCAAACTGGGTTCCCTGTGTTAAGACAGAGAAGGTGGTTATTTTCTTCTTTTGCACCGCTGTCCTCTCCCTGATCCCAATGTCACCGAGACGGAGCCAGCTGGTTAAACGCTCCCTGTGTACCGGGCACGATGCTCGTGACCACGTCGGTCCTCTCCGCTGTACCACAAGCCCCCCGAGGAATGCTGGGATGCCCACGCCACCAATGAGGCGGTGGAGGTGTCAGGCTGAGCTAGGGCGTGAGCCTCGCTGGTGACCCTGCGGGATCCCCGCTGTCAGGCATGGCCAACGCCCGAGCCCGCCTCTCCCAGCCCAAGCTGCCTGCCTGTCCTCCCTGCCTCCTGGTGGGCAGCCGGCCATCGGCCTAAGGCTCCTGTCAGTGAGAAGGTGGAGGCGGGCAAGCAGAAATCTGAAATGCCTTTCTTGTCCCAGAAGCGCCGTGTTTTGTGGTGGGAAGGGAGCAGCGGCCCAGAGAGGTAAAGGGTCACACAGCCAAGTCGGAAGCTGGGGCAGACCAGGAAACTGGGGTTCCCGATTCCCACCTGTGCAGAGGTCACTCATGTTTGAGGAAATGCAAGCACGCCCCTCAAAGCCACGGGCTAAAGAAAGACCCCCCTTCCTTTCCCTGTCTGTGGGAGAAGCAAGAAACCCAGCTCCCCAAGAATATATGACTCTGAAGTCCCAGAGACCAGGACCAAGGAAGAAAGTTAGTGCAGGACAAGTTCTCCAGAGGAGGGGCCGGCGGGGAGGGGCCCGGGGCACCGAGCCCACCACCTCGAAGCACTCCAGCACCACACTCACTGTGCACTTCCTGCGTTCAGAAGCTTCCGTTTTGCCCGACTCACGATCAATCTCTTCTTGCAAGGCCTTCCGCCTCACCTAAGCAAGAGGAAAGAAAGGAAAAATAAAGATGCACAACTTTTCCTTTGGGCTTAAAATCCAGGGCCAAGATCAGGGCGGGGGACTGGAGGGTGACGAGAAAGCAGCTTTACTCAGCTGCAGCTGGGTGGGGACGGGGGGCACTTGTTGAAAGCAGCATCTTAGCACCTTGGGGGCTGCGATCCCTTGCCCCGCGGTGGGCAGGCCTCATTCATCCTCCCTGAACCGCTCCTTAAGGAGGAAGTAACCGGAGTGGGTCCCAGATGGCAGCACAGGCTACTGAGCTCACCCCGTCCAAGAACACATCACATGGACCCCTACGCTTAGAGTAACTCACACACACGCACAACCGGGGCCGACGGAACGGCTCCTGCACAACCACCGAGAGCGAGCGACCGCGTGGCGAAGGCTGGGGAATCGCGAGAGCTCCCCGGGGGCTGACGGAACTTTCCAGGACGGGAGGAATCGCCGAGTGCCCCTGTCTACACTGTCCCTGCGTGTGGACAGCAAATGGGAGCCCCATTTAGTTCGCTGGTCCCCCTGCAGGGCAGCCACAGCATGTCCCCCGACACTCCTCCCAGGCTATTAAGAAGATACCACAGGAAATTATATGTTAACAAATTGAACAATCTGGAAGACACGGGTAAATTTCTAGAAGCATACGCTCTTCCAAGATTGAATCCCAAACAAAATCTGAACTGACTGAGGACTACTAAATCAAAAAACTCCCAACCTATAAAAGTCATGGACCAGACAGCTTCATAAGTGAGTTTTTCCAGACATTCAAAGACGACCTATCCTTCTCAAACTATTCCAGAAAATTCAAGAGGAGGGAAGGCTCCCAAACTCATTTTACAAGGCCATCATCACCCTGGTTCCAAAACCAGACAAAGACATTACAATAAAGAAAAATCACAGGCCGATATCCCGGGTAAACATAGATGCAAAAATCCTCAACAAAATTAAGCAAACCAAATTCAGCAACACATCGAAAAGATCACACACCATGATCAAGTGGGATTTATTCCTGGGACACAAGGTTGGTTCAATATCCACAAATCAATTAACTTGATACATCACATAAACAAAATGAAATATAAAAATCTTATGATCGTATCAATAGATGCAAAAAAAAACATTTGACATAATCCAGCAATTATTTATGATAAAAACTTTCAGCAAAGTGGGAATAGAGGGAACATAACAAAGGCCATATACGACAAACCCACAGCTAACCTCATATTGAATGGGGGAGAGCTAAAAGCTTTCTCATTAAGATTAGGAACAAAAGACAAGGTTGTCCACTTTCACCACTTTTATTCAACATAGTCCTGGAAGTCCTAGCCCCAGCAATCAGCCAAGAAAAAGAAATAAAAGGTATCCAAACTGGAAAGGAAGAAGTAAAACTCATTTGCAGACGACATGATACTATATGTAGAGAACCTGAACGATTTCACCAAAAAACTATTATAACTGATAAATGGATTCAGTACATAATAGGATACAAAATTAATATTCAGAAATCAGTTGTATTTTCATACACCAATAATGAACTTAAGAAAGAGAAATTAAGAAATAATCCCATTTACAACTGCATTAAAAAAAAAAACCCCAAAAACCTAGGAATAAATTTAACCAAGGAGGTAAAAGACTTGTACTCAGAAATCTGTAAGACAGTGAAGAAAGAAATGCATGAAGATACAAATAAAAGGAAGCACGTACCATGCTCATGGATAGGAAGAATTAGCATCCTTAAAAAATGTCCATACTACCCAAAGCTATCTATAGATTCAATGCCATCCCTATCAAAATACCGATGACATTCTTCACAGAACTGGACAAATATTCTTAAAACTTAGATGGAACCACTAAAGACCCAGAATAGCGACAGCAAACTGAGAAAGAAGAACAAAGGTGGAGGTATCATGCTACCTGATCTCAAACTATACTGCGAGGCTACAGTAATGAAAACAGTATGAGGCTGGTGTAAAAAGAAACATATAGAGCAATGGAACAGAGGAGAGAAACCAGAAACAAAGCCATGCCCATATGGTCACTTAATCTATGACAAAGACGGCAAAAACATACAGTGGGGTGAAGACAGTCTATTCAACAAACGGCATTGGGAAAACTGGACAGATACATGTAAAATATACAAGAATAAACCCAAAATGCAATATAGACTTAAATGTAAGACCTGAAACCATGAAACTTGAATAAGAAAACATAGGCGGTAAACTGTCAGGCACTGCTCTTAACGATATTTTCCCCGATCTATATCCTTGGGCAAGGGAAACGAAAGAAAAAATCAATGGCACTACATCCCCCTAAAGTTTCTGCACAGGGAAGGAAACCAAAAACAAAATAAAAAGGCATCCCACTGAATGAAAGAAGGTATGTGTCAATGATACACCTGGTAAGGTTTAATATCCAAAATATATACGGAACTAATAAAATGTAACACCCAAAGAGCAACAATCCAATTAAAAAATGGGCAGAGGACCTGAATAGACATTACTCCAAAGGGGACATACAGATGGCCAAGAGACACAGGAAAAGATGGTCAGTGTCACTAATCATCCGGAAATGCAAATGGAAACCACGCGGAGGTATCACCTCGCACTGTCAGAAAGGCCCTCATCAGGAATCCTCCAGCGTTGGTGAGGGTGTGGAGGACAGGGGGCCCTCGGGCACGGTTGGTGGGATCGTAAATCGGGGCAGCCTCTGTGGAAAATACTGTGGATGCTCCTCAAAAAGTTAAAAATACAACTACCGTACGACCCAGGAATTCCACTTCTGGGTAATTTATCCAAAAAAATCCAAAAGACTAATTTTAAAAAAATGCACTGCCTGTGTTCACTGCAGCATTTACAGTGGCCAAGGTACAGAAGTGTCCACCGAGGGGTGAATGGACAGCGGTGGTACACGCATACAGTGGGGTGTTCGTCAGCCATAAAACAGAACAGTCTTGCCGTCTGCGACCACATGGATAGACCTGGAGGGCAGTATGCTAAGTGAACTGAGTCAGACAGAGAAAGACAAATACCATGTGATCTCACTTACGTGTGTGATGTATAAAACAAAATCAGTGAATAAACGAATCAGAAACAAGCTCACAGATCCAGAGCACACACTGATGGTCACCAGAGGGGGGCTGCCAGTCATGGAAACAGTCCCGGGGACGTGAAGGACAGCACAGGGACGCAGTCACTACACGGTGGTAACTACGTGTGGTGTCGGGGAGGTGCCAGACTAACTGGATCACGTGGTGGGTTACATAAACACCTAACCACTGTGCTGTACACCTCAGACTGACAGAATATTGCATGTCAACAGTAGGTGGGAAAAAATTTATAAACAAATTTAAAAAATAAAATTACACATATAAATATGTAGTTACAAAGGATAAATCTGGACAAACAGAACAACAAAGGGTTCACAGTGATTATTATCAGGTGGTAGGATTTCAGGTTGCTTTCTTCCCCCAGGGAGCCCGGCTACGAGGCTGGCCCTGCTGAGTGCCTCACAGACACTCCCTCCTTCAGTCTTCACCTATACGAGGGTCAATGAGGTTAGGGACTGCCCCTGGTCATCTTGCTAGTAATGGTCAAAGGCCACGCCTGTATGGTTACTGCGCTCTCCTGCCAGGCTTTGGGGACCAGAATCGGGAAAACACCCCCATTCCAAAACGTCCAGCTCCCATGCAGGATGCACTGACCAGGGCAGCTGGCACAACAGAAAGAACCACTTCTCTGAATGCTCCTGAGCTGACGCCGGGAGGTGACAACGTGTGGGCCTGGCCAAGCATGTGTTCCTTGCCCCAGATTCAGGTCTCAGGGACATGTCCCCCTTGACCTGCTGCAGTGGTTACAGGAAGGAGAGTCTCAGCCTGGGCTTCTGAATGGCCAGATGGCCCTTCAGCCCGCACTGTGGCAGTGAGGGGGTCTCCCAGCATGAAGGGGGGATGGCCACAGAGTTCTCTGCCCCTGGAGATGTGCCACCGAAGCTGGCCAGGTGGTCTGGAGAGGCTGGGGCGCTTCTGAGAGCAGGGTTTGTGGCCCAGTGGCAGGGAGTGCCATGACACACGGTAGGGAGGGCGCCCTGGAGCGTACCTGGTCTATGTGTGCCTCGTCCATGTTGCCTTTCTTCTCCAACACCACCTCTAAGTCTGTGTCAGGCTCCTGCAAGGACAGCAGAGGGGAAGAGTCCAGCTTAGCCCCAGCAGTCCTAAAAAACCCAAGATCCCAGCACCATTCCAACCCGTCACCCAGAGAACGTCAGACACCCCTTCTCTTCCACTCTGCTCCCTACAAAACCATGGCCCTGCCCTACCCGACAGGTGAAGAAACTAAGGTGCAGAGAGGTGAAGTGAGCCTCGTGGCTCAGGGCAGGGATGCCGCTAACCCGGGTCTCCTGACTCAGGCCAGGTGCATGACCTTTCCTGCCACATGTGTCACCTGACCTCCCAGGGTGATACCAGGTCAGCGAGAGCAGAGGCCAAGGGCTCTGATGTGTGGGGAAGGGGACGTGAGAGGCTGGCAGGGGCCTGGGACGTGGAGGTGGGCTTGGCCCTCATGGTGGGGGACAGGGCTGCCAGTAAATCTGAACTGGCCCGACGCCCTCCTCCACACTGCCCCACCCTCACCCTGGTCTCCCAGGTCCTGCTGCCACCTTCTCTCCTGCCTGGGCAACCAGGACCGTCTTTAACTGCTGCCTCCCCATCCCCCAAACCTGCCCCATTCCCCAGAGCAGCTCAGGTGAGCTTTAAAACCCAAACGGAACACGTACACCTTCAGCGTACACAATGCTATGTCACTGACATCTCAGAAAAACCCAAACTCCGTCAGATCACATCACCCCTCCCTCAAACCCTCCAGGGGGCCCCATCTTTAAACAAACCCCGACTTCTGTGGCCTCTACGGGTCTGTCCCTGGACCCCGGCTCCCGCAGCCTCCGCCCCCTTGCTTCCCGCGGGGCCCCTGCACCTCCCGATGGCCGACCCCCCACAAGTCTCAGCACCCACGAGGTGTTCTGTGCTCACTGGGGCTGCCCTGACCACACTTACACGGGCCATGCTCTCAATGGTCTCGGCCTGGGGGACCCTCGGCCGGTCACTTTCCGCTGGTCCTGCAGTCATGACAGCTGCCCCACGTGACACACCCCGATAGTGGTTCCCCTCCGACCACCCTCCCAGGCCCTTCCTGACTCAGTGGCTGCTCTGTGAGCCAGAGTCCCCTCACCGGATGTGGTAAGCAGAGGGGACGGACCACCCTTCACTGGGCTCTTGGCAGAAGGGGTTCCAGATCCTGACAGGGGTTGGGCTCCAAAGCCTCGGGGGTTCCTCCTAAACCCCAAGAGCTTCGGAATAAAGGAGCAGAAATCAAGTGAAACCAAGTGTCGTGGACCAGGGCCAAGCTGGGCGAAACCCAGGAACCAGACGGCCTCTGGCAGGTTCCCCCACCAGCACAGGCCGCACAGAAGCGTCCCCCGATGACCCAGCTCTGGGGGGGCTCAGCCTTGGGGTCGGCCTAAACCCTGGCCCCTCCTCCTGGGCCAGGCCCACCCCTCAGGAAGTGCTAGACGGCTCTTAACCTTCCCTGTGCCTGCGATGGTGAATCCCTCTCCGGGCCGAACCGAGTTCCCGGGGTGGGGCAGCTAGCAGCTGCGCCTGCGCCTGCGCCTGCGCGCCTGCGCACAGAGACCGCCGCGCCCAGGTCCCGCCCTGCTCCCCGCGGGCAGGGTCCGCTTCCGGGAGCGCCCACCTCCTCCTCCCAAGGCGCTGCGGCTCCGCTATCCTCCTTGCTCTTCTTCCTCCTCTTCCTCATGGCTGGCTCCTCCGCGCCCCGCTGCTCTGCCTTGTTCTTGGACTTCACTTTCTTCTTCGCGGCGGCCTTGGGGCCGTCGCCGATCGGGATGTCGTCTGCGGCCTCCACTTTGAGTGGCTTCTTCCGACTTCCTTTCCTACTGGGGCTGGTCGCCGCCGACCTGGGGGGCTCGGGGTGGCCGAGGCGGGGGTCTCCCTCCTGGCGGGTCTTCTTTTTCTTCTTCGGCTTCACGTTGTGTTCCCTGGGGCTGCGCTGCTTCCGTTCCTGCCCCTGGCCAGGCTTCCCCAGGGAGCAAGCGTGCAGAGCGTCCCCGGCCTCGCAGAACCAGGGGTCCTGGGCGGAGAAGGCCGCGGCCTCCTGGGCCCTTTTCTCCTTCTTGTGTTTCTTGAGCTTCTTGCCAACTCTGGTCACCTCCCTGCCTGGCCAGGGGTCTGGGGAGCTCTTCACGCTTGAACCGGGGGATACGCCCGGAGGCCGCAAGGACTTCCTGTTCTTTTTCTTCTCCCTGCCAAGGGACTCAGAAGGACCCAGCACCGGCTTCCTGGGGCGAGGCGACTCCTCCGCCCGCCTGCCCCAGGCTGTGGCCTCGGGGTCCAGGGGCTCCGCGCAGACAGGGCCGAGGCCCTTCTGCTGCTGCTTCTTTGCTGGAGGCATCTTGGGGGCCTGCCCTTGGACCGCACTCTTCGAAGGGGATTTGGCTCTCGCGGGACAGGCCTCCGTGAAATAATTGTCACGGTTTAAAACCGAGTACTGAGTCTCTGGTTCTTTCACCACCTTCTTCCTCTTCTTTTTCGTCTCTGGGAGCCCAAGGCCCCGGTCCTCTCGGTGGGTCTTGGTGATCATTCCTGCGAACAGAAATGGTACAAGCCACTCCGTGCACATTCAGGGAGGCCTCGCCCAGGGCCTCGGTTCTGTGAGTGGAGAGTCTGAAATGCTAGGGAACGGGGACCTGGGCGCGATTCCTACAGACCAAAGGGAAATACGACCAAAGCAGCAGAAGGGAGGTAACATTCTGACAGCTGCAGGTTGAGGTTCAAATCGCTCCCTCGCCCAAGTTGATCAGCTATCCTCCCTGAGCCTTAATTCCCACCTGGAAAATGGGGGATCATATAATACCACTTCCTTCTCAAAGGGCTGCTGGATTATCAGTGAGGTAATCCATGGACAGCGCTTGCTACATCGTTGACTCCTTTTCCTACCCCACTTCCTCACACCTCTAAGTCTAGTCACCTGTGCCAGCCACTGAGGGTACAACTGCACTCCAGGGAGCACCCACTCATTCACTCCTGCCCTGTTTTCTGCTGTGCAGGCAGACCTTGGGGATACTATAGGTTCAGTACCAGACCACCGCAATAAAGTGAACAATAACCTTTTTGCTGGTGGAGGGTCTTGCCTTCCAATTGTAAACAAAACAAAATAACCACACCTGTGAAGTTTGATAAAGCTCAGAGCAATAAAACGAGCTACGCCTCTACTCCCAGAACCTAGCCCTGCACCTGGCACACAACAGGTGCTCAAAAATCCGAACTCACTGAATGAAAGGATGAATGCTAACGAGAAAGACAAACAAGTTAAAATACCTGCCATTAAGGAGCAGGTGAGGGAGGGAAAGAGGTGTAACAGCACAAATGATACAGGAGATAAAAGCCAGCACAGTGGTAACGCCAGGATCGTGGAAGCCTTCTAACCTGGTCGACCAGTTGTCAGGAAACTTGCTGAAGAACAGTGTTCCGGTGTGAGTGATGGTGGGATGGTGGTGGTAATTCCTGAGACAAAGGAACTGAAGCTGGGGGTCACAATGGTTTGGACGGAGTCCTCAAGACAGCCCAGTGGGTCTGAGGCCCAGGCATGCTTGGGTTGACGTGGGTGACGTAGAGTTAGGAAAAGATGCGTGGTAACTAAGTGTTGAACAGAAACGAGCCTGAGATGGAACTTGAGGGAATACTGACATTTTCATGGGTGGGCAGAGGAAGAGAGGCTTGCAAAGGAGAAGAAGGTGCACACCTGGAGAGGGTCGTAGTGAGTGCCTTAGGTGGAGGAGAGATCAAGAGAGCTGCTAAGAACAAAGGGGCCAAGGGGAGGTGGCTGTCAACTTAATCCCCGTCTCCCCATCTCTGCCTTCAGAACACTGTGGCATCCTCTAGCACTGAAGAGCCTCCTCTTCAACCCTGCGACCCCAAATGTATTCACTTCTTCAAGGGAAGAGGAAAAGAACCATACAGTGTGTCTCCTAACAATGCTTTCTGCAAAAGCTCTTTCAAACTCTCGCAGCAGCCTCTGAGGACGGGTGTGAATACCCGACCTGGGAGACTTGCAAACTGAGATTTGGAGACTTTAATTCACTTGCCCTGGGTCCCAAAGCCGGCAACGGGGCAAAATAGGGACTCGAGCGCAGGCCGCGGGACTTCGGAGCCCGAGCTCTGCACAACAGCACCAACACCCCACTCCCACTACTGCAGGATCGTGAGCAGGACGGATGGGACCCAGGAGACGAGGCGGGTCTTTCAGAGGCTCCGCCGCCCCAAAGCTTCCGCACAAACACACTGGGAGGGACTACGCGGGGGCCCGGGCATGGCTCCAAGTGGGAGGAACCTTCTGGAGCGGTGGTCTCAGGCCGGGGCGAGCGCAGGCTGGAGAATGGACGCTCGGTGCACCAGACCCCCATCTCCAGACCCCTCGCAGCCCCGCCGACGTCGCGCCCTCCGCACTCACCTGCAGGCCAAACTTCGCCTCCACGTGAGCGTCCACTCCACCGTGACCTGGAAATAAACCCCGAGGCGATGGCCTGCCCCCCACGCTAGTTCCAGCTTCTTCCGGGTCACAGCAGGACGGAGCGCGCGGTTGCCGTGGCAACCGAGGCCAATGGCGTCGCCGGGGCTGGTGGGCGGCGGTGGCGCCGTCCCGCCGGAGGAGCAGGCCGCCTCTATAGCGTCATCTGTCACCCGCAGGACGCCCGTGCCCACTGTGTCCTCCGTGTCCCAGCCCGTCTTGTCGGGACGGGCTGCGGAGCTTCCGGGCAAGAACCTGTGGGAGCAGATCTGCGAGGGTAGGCGGCCTGGGTCTGCCGAGCGGGGCGGGGCGCGGGGGCCGCGTTTCCGGGGCGCCTTCTGTGCGCCAGGCGGCCGACGGGTGGGCGGGGCCTCCGGGGGCCCGCGTCGCAGACCCGCGGGCTGCCCATTTTACGCACGGGGAAAGCGAGGCCCCGAAGGCTCTTGCCGGGGGTTACGCAGCCCGGCCTCCAACCTGGCTCCGTGGTCAGGTCAAAGTCAGGGGGAAGGCGAGGGGAAGGGGAGTAGGACCAGGCGGTTTGGACTAGGGGTGCTCCAACCTCATTTAGGGAGCAGGAAGGAATCTGGGGCGGAGATGGGGCGTGTTTAAAACGGTTCCCAGGCCCCGCACACGGAGCTCCTGATGGGGTGCAGGTAATTTGCACTTTTAACCAAACACCGCGGTAATTCTGATGGTCACTTCTGGCCCGCACGTTGAGCAAGCATGGCCTAGGCAGACGTGGCTCTCCACTTCTAACCTTCCCTTAAGATCCCCAAACGCACCCTCACCTTTTGCGACCTAGTCACCTGCCTGATGGGCAGCGAGAACTCAATGCGTGTTAGCTGTTCCTAACGCTGGGTGTCTCTTTTTTTCCTCCCCTAGGCTCTAAGCTCCTCAAGGTCACCACTGCCATCACTCAGGTCTGAAACAGAACTGTCCAGTAGACCTTAAAAATATGGTGGCCACTAGCTGCAGGTGGTTATTAAAGCAACGTGGGTAATGCATCTTTGGAACTGGCTTTTTTACTTTACTGGATTTTAATAAATTTTGGTAGCCACCGGTGGCTAGTGGCTCCTGTATTGGACAGTGCAGGTCAGCAAACGTTTGTTGAATGGCCAAAAGAATGAACGCACCAGTGTGTGGGTCCAGGTAGAAGGAGCAAGAGAGTGATGAAGTGGGAGGAGGGGGACGTAAAACAGAGGACGAAGGGAATCGTGGGCTCAGTGTTGATAGATGCCCTTTAAGGCTATCTATTCAGTTTCCATCCAGTGCTTGAATTGCTTCTCCAAGCATTCCATTGCATTATACCCATAAACATCTGTTTCACCTTGAATATTCTCCTTGTAACTAGCACCCTTAACCTCCCTGATGCCGTCACCCGAGGTGCTAATCACTCTACCATAAAGCATCCACTCAAACATTTGAAGGTCGTTGTTGTGGCTGTCTGTCTGCCAGAGCTGGCGATTCTCCAAGCCCAAGAGCTCTTCGTAATACGATTTGCTAGTGGGGTTTTGTTGGGGAAACTGCTGAGCCATGGCTCTAAGACAGGGATGATCCTTGTACTGTGCCTCACAGGGCTGATGTGAGGACCAAATGAGATCATGAGCGCAGAGGTGCTCAGCAAAGTGCCTGGCATTTAGAGAGCGCTCAATGAGCATTCGTTATTGTTGATAAAGCAACATGCTTGCATTGTGTTTTAGAACCGTGGGATGTATTTTGGTCAAACAGGGAAAGCAAGGGCAGTTTGGGCACTCTCTGAAAAGCAAGTGAATTGATAAGAGTTACAACACGAAGTTAATGAGGTCAGAGTTGGTGGATTAAACACACTGACACTGTAAGGATTATTATAGCCCAGATGAATAAGCCCAATTTCTTAAAATAAACATTCAAACCAATGCAGTTTTCTAAAACATAGGGAGTCAATTCAGTTTTTCACAATGAACATGAACAACAGGCTTTGTGGCAATGCTATCTTCGAGGCTAAGTATTACATTCTGTTAGGATAGCTCCATTTAAAGAGCACATTCTCACAGCTAACAGACATGTCAGAAACTCAGTCTCAGGGAGATGAGACACAGAGATAAACATCTAACTTAAACAAGGCCTTTATCCTCCCTGATGAATGGTGTTTGTGTGTGTGCGTGCCTTAAGGTCACTTATTTGTAAATGTTCTTCCGTTTTTTTCATCTTTCCGGCGACAACTAACTCGGGTTGTTTTGTATTCTCAAAACCACTTGTATTAGCATCAATAAATGCTCACTAATAGTGCCCTACTAAGCAAATGTGACACGTCATATATGTAGCAGCCTTGAAAGAGGTCCAAGATTCAACACCTAGAATGGTTCCTGGCTCACAGCAGGCTCTCAGTAAATATGAATGAATGAATGAGTAGGTAAAAGGTCCAAAGTAACTTGCCATACTGTTTGTTTTGTTCATTCATTCATTCACTGCTTGCTTCATTCGGCAAGTATTCTGAATGAACAAACAGACCCAGGTAACTCATCACAAAACACACAGTCTGTTGAACAAGATCGTCATTAATTTTTACGAATTTCAAGTAAGGGTATAACTGGCGTGAGTTATGAAGGAAAAGGACATGTGTTGGAAGGTTCTGTACTTGGATGACTCGACCTCATCTAGGAGATCTGAAGTAAGTAGATGTGTTTGTGTGTTACAGATGGATGTCACTCAATGCATTTGCAAGATTAGGTTTGTTCTATGCCAGATCCAACAGTGGCTGTTGGTTGTAATGGGATTAGGTGTGACTTACACTCTACATCAGACATCTCTGTATTATTTGGAATTTTCTCACACTCAGCTTTTGTAAGCAGACAAAGCTATACATGTGTACATCTAAAGTGCAGATGAATAGTTTTCGCACTGTACTGGTGATTCTCAAAGTGTTGGGGGGGAAAGGGTGAATTTACTTGCTTGCTGGAGAGGGAAAAACATGGTGGAGCTAGGGTTACTGTGGTGGGCAGAATTCTCAGATGGCCCCCAAGAGTCCCACCCGCTAGTGTGCTCACCTCCCACTTACGCAATCACAGATCTAGGCATTGCTGTCAAGGGGACCTTCCAGAAGTAATTAAGTCTGTAATCAGTTGACTAGGTCATCGTGGGTGGGCCTGACCTAACCAGGTGAGCATCTAGAATAAGTCAGAGCCACTGAAGCAGAAGGGTCTCCTGCCTGCCTGGAAGTAGCAGATAACCACCCCTGACGTGCCCATGCCGAGTCCCCCAGGATGGCCTCCAGGACCTGAGAGCAGTGCCCACCAAGAGCCAAAAAGGAAGTGGGGATTTCAGACCTCCAACCACCAGAGCGGAATCCTGCCAGCAACCAGTGACCTTGGGAGAGGACCCCAGGCCTCAGATGACATCACAGCTGGGGCCAGCACCTTGATGTCAGCCTGATGAGCCTCTGACCCTTACCCCAACGCCTGACCCGTGCGAGCTGAGATAATAAATTTGTGTCAAGTCGCTAATTTGTGGTAATTGATGACACAGCAATGGCAGACGGACAGAGCTGCTTACGAGCCGTAGGTTGACACGCTGCTTTGTCTCCAAACTGATACTTAGGAATTTTAGAAAAGGTATTTGTTTACAAGTGCTCTACTACCAGATAAGGAAACAGGTGATGGAATAGAACCGTGTCTAGTACAAGTGTGTCCCGTCAATGCCCTCCTGCCCAGAAACCTCTTCCCTCCTTTAAAACATTGACCTTTCCAGAAATATGTTCATCAGTCTTTGCTTTAGGGGTGTCCCTAACACAGCCATGAGCATGGGCTGCCCCTCTCTCAGCAATAGTTGTTACCCTGCAGAGCTCTTGTGGAATGTTCTCTGCATTAGGCTCTCCAGCAGGTTCCGTCCTGAATCCTGGCCATCGTTCTCTGCCTCCCTGTGCGTTAGAATCTGCTGGAGAACTTCAGAGATACTGATTCCCAGGCTCTCGCCCCAGACCTATTGAATCGGAATTCCTGTAGTAAGTCCATAATCGGTTGACTTTAAATTAGATTATTGTGGGTGGGCCTGACCTAATCAGGTGTCAGGTCCAGCCATCGGTATTTTCAAAAAGCTCCCAGGTAGATTCTAACGTGCAGCCAGGATGGGAAACTCCTGGGGTTGACAGCAGTAAAGCTTCTTCAATTTTCCTGTGTATACATGTCACCCAGGTCTCGTTAAAACGCTGGTGTAGTTTCCCAGGTCCGGGGTGGGGCCTGAGCTGTGGGATCTCTAACTCCCCCGGGCCATACTTAGAGTAGCAAGGGGTTATGGGATTGGTCTTCCAGCCATGTACCCCAAAGTGGCAGCCTTGCCTTCGCGTCCATCCCCGTGGCTGCCCGGGATGGCTTGTCCTCCCCCATCACGGTCTCCTCTCCTCCCTGCCTGCTGCTGGTGTCTGCCCTGGACAGCCTTCATTCTTACCCTTCCTTTGCTCCTTGTAGCCGTCCTAATTTGGGGTCAAAAATCGCAGGCTGATTACACTTGGGGGCAGAGTCTCAAACTTGTACCTACCAGTCTCTTCTCCCGCCGGAGAACAAAGCTCTTCTCCATATAAGGTGGTTCCCCTTCATTATTAACCTGCAGTTGGCAGTTGTTTTACGTGTCTGCACACCACCAACCAAAATAAATGCAAGCGCGTCTTCTTCAGGGGAAAGATGGTGACAGACATCTCAGAGTGCCGTGAGGCATGGAATTGAGGGTTATTTTTCCCCCCGCCCCCTAGAGTATGAAGCTGAGCTGCCCCCCTTTCCGGAGGGATACAAAGTGAAACAGGAAGCTGTGCATGCCGTGAGTATCGCCCCACAAAACCTACAAAATTGCCTGAGAGCTGGGGATGCGCTAGGGAAGGCCCTGGGACTCGAACCAGAGACTTGGGGCCAGCCCTCACTCTGCTAACGGCGTCACTTCAAGGGCATCACTAACCTCTGACTTCCCACATCTGCTACATGTGTCCACTAATTCTCACCGAGCTCACAGGGCCTCTGCGGGGCGCCAGTGAGGTCCTGCATGAGAAAGGCCTTTCTGAGGAGCCGGCACCATGTCCGCGTTGGGCACAGTTACAGACAGCAGGCTGCCCTGTGCGTGCCCAGTGGGCCGGAAGGAAGCCACGGAGGAACGGGGGCCAAGCGCAGGGCACCCGGGAAGGGAGGCCCACTCGGAGTGAAACAGGCACTTCGCTGGACTTGAAAATGGAAAAGCGAGGCTCTGAGAGATGAAGGGGCGTCAGCAGGGCCACGGGGATGGGACCAAAACCTAAGCGTCTGGGTCCCCAGCACGCTCCCGCGGCTGCCACCGTCAGAGCCTCTGGTGTCTGAGGACGCTCTCGGCCTGCGAGTGCCCTCTACCCCGTAGCTTCCTGTCCCTGCTCTGCGGGTGCAACGTGTCCTGAAGTTCCTCCGCTGGTACTGACCACGGCTCAGAGCTGCGTGCTCCTCCCGGGGCCCCTGGTTTTGCGTAGACACGACCTTTGCCTTCGGTGCTGTCGATGTTGTTTGTGTGCACGGGGGCTTTGACTGCTCTTTCGTACTTTACCGTGGAGCCCGGCGTGGGCTTTCCTACGGAGCCGGCCTGCTTTTCCTCTCCCGTTGTCCCTGAGGGCTGGTTTTCTGGATGGTTCTCGTCTATGAGTAGACACACTGAGTGTCTACCACGAGAGTGGTCGAGCCCCGGGGGACTTGCCTTTGGGGTCAGCAGGCAGGGACCCCACCCCCCCAATCACGGGTGAGCTTCTCTTCTGGGGGCCACCAGCATCGCGCCCTGAGGAGTTCCACTCCTCCCCAGGCTGTGTGTGTCACGTGGTTACAGAAGAGTCCTTGGAAGGGACAACTGGACAGAAAACGCTGATGTGAAGGTGGGCGGCAGGCCTTGGGGCCCCCGCCAGACTGCTCCCCCCGTCCTGTGTATCATTCACTTGCATTCCCCTCCTCTGAGGAACTGAAACCCTGAGCATCGAGGCGCTTTGGGATTCTCAGGGGGGAGATGGACTCCCCGTCGTCTGGGGCAGTTTGCTCCTGCCAGGTCCCCTCTCTCTTATCTGATGACAGGCTTCGTCCCTGTTTCTTTTGGAAATGTTTTGCAAACCTCTCATCCACCGATGGTCCTCGTTCTTTCCTCTGTTAGGGGTTTAGCCCTTCGTTGTCACTTATGTGTCTCAGGGTGCTCCCCGTGCCCCCTTGCACCTGAAGTCTGATGCAGAATTTTACTCTTGTGTTAAGTCACAGGAGAAAATGCAATTATGTAGACTGACCTGCACTGGCTCTCTCCCCACCAGGTCTCAGCCTTGGAGGAAGGCGCCTTCCACAACTTCAGTACAGAGCGTGCTCGTCCCGTTGCTCGTCTGACCAGGGTCTCACGTGGGCCCTGCACTCAGGTTAAATTGGAAACAGTCGATCCAAAAACATGTGCGTAAGGAGGGAAGATTTCATCTTTCATAGTTTGGGGCTTGTAACATTGCACAACCGCAGGGTGGGGGTGGGGGTGGGGGTGGGGGCGGGCAGACAGACCTCAGGGAGAACACAGAAAAAAAGGGGTTCTTGTTTTAATTTTTCAAACAAATAACCTTGATTCCACTGATTCATCTTTAAGCTTGAATTGTAATAACGATGATAAATAACAACAAACGTGCTTTGATTCTACATTAACGACAAAGGGGCAAGAATGTCACGAGTAGAAGAAATGAACCGTGCCGCCCCGCTCTGCGGGTTGCAGCCAGAGATGTCGGCTGCCGGCGTCTCCTGCCTGAGCCCCAGTTCCTCTGGCTCCCCCGGGTCCCCGGCCGTCTCCCGATTTGTTTTGTTCTCCCTGCTGGTGCGCTCCGGCCTGTGGCCACCAGCACTGCCATCACAGTGGTCCTGGGGCCCCATCCGTGGCACCCCACCCCGCTCTGATCTCCATTCCCGCTCGACGCCCCTGGCTCCTCAGGCCCTTGGGGCTACACCAGCCTTCTGGCAGTGCCCGTGGCCTTGACCTGTGCAGCAACTGGCCTGTGTCCTCGCTGACCGCAGAGGCGCAGAGAGATTTTAAGTTTCTTGAGTGACACAGCCCAACACTGCAGTCTCAGGTGACGCGTGGGCCCAGTGATCTTGTGGGCGGTACCTTGTCGTGGTGCAGAAGCAGACGCCCCCCCCGGGTTAACCTGGCGGCGGGGGTTCTCAGTGGGCATCTTTCTGTTTGTCTTAGGCTCCCCCAGAGAGTATTTGGAAACGTTCATCTTCCCGGTCCTGCTCCCCGGAATGGCTAGCCTGCTCCACCGGGCCAAGAGGGAGAAATGCTTTCAGGTCAGCAGTTCCCTTCGTCGCTGAGGGCTCTGGGGTCATCTTGTCGGACGGCAGCGCGTGGTCGCAGCGCCAGCAAGTGGGTGTTCTCCGAATGAGCCCGTTTGCTGGGACAGCCTGTGTCTTGGGTCACTGGTCCAGCTCTAGGCACCGTTGGGCGTGGCACAGCGGGGTCCCGCCTCGCGTGGCCTGGCCGCCTGCCCTTCTCCTGGGCAGCACGGCGCCCCCGGGGTCCCCGGGCCTGCCGCTTCGGGTCCGTGTGCAGAGTACAGCGCTCCGGACCCCCCCGGCTCTGGGCGACCTTCCCAGCGCTGGCCGCCCCGCCGCGTCCGTGCCAGATGCCGTGTGTGGACCTTGCTTCAGGGGAGGCCTGCACACCAGGAGGGCTCGGCACGTGCTGGTCCTTGTCACACTGCAGGGGTGGGGCGAGTTCCGATCCTGGCGCCCCCCACGTGAACACCCCCACGTGAACGCCCCCACGTGAACACCCTCTGAGGCCCCTCTCAAAGCAGGGTGCTTTGGGAGTGCGTGTCCCTGTGCCGTTTTGAGTTCTAGAATTTTGGACGGCCCAGGTGGAAGGAATCCCAGGGCGGCCGGTTCACCCGTGGCCGAGCGCCTGCTCAGGGCTCCCGTGCGGCTTCGGGCGTGGCTGGCAGCAGCCCCGGAGGGCCCTTCGGTGGGTGCCGTCTGTCTGCATCCGCGGGTGGGAAAACAGGAACGGGCAGGTCAGAAAGGTGATAACGGGGAACCGGCAGACCCGGGTTCGAATCCAGATGCAGCGATTCACAAGGTCACTGAGGAAGCAGCGGCGGTTGTGACAGAGCACGCCCCAGGCCGTCTGGCACAGCCGGGGTCTCCGTAGTGCTCCCCGCTATGGAGTCCCCCACTTGGTTGCCGTTCAGCCCAGGACCTCTGAGCAGGACTGGACGCTGCCCTGAGGGGACTCTTCTCTACCGAGGGGGCTGCTTTCACGTCGCGCCTGATGAAGCCAGACCCAGGGAGCCTCGGCCCTGCCTCTGGCGTCCTCCCAGCCTGCTGGTCCAGGCCCGCTGTCCTCACAGAACCAGGGAGGAGCACAGTGACCAGAGCCCCGTTTTCATTAACACCAGAGGGTACTCTGCCGAAGGGGCCTGGAAATAGGCAAAGCTGGTGCCACCGAGGTCAGCGACCGGGGACCGACCGTCAGAGGCAGGTCCCAGCTCCCTGTCGCCTGCAGTTTGACGGCTAATGCCAGCAGTGATGGGGTTGGCGCTCGGTGACCCGAGGGCAGCTTGCTGGTTGGGTGCCCGCTGGGTGCCAGCGTGGTCAGACCGTTTTGCGCACATCCCCCCTTTTCCCCCTTACGATAACCCTCAGAGCCACCCCCCTGCGCACCAGCCCCCTTTCCCAGAGGAGACCCCTGGCACCCGGGAAGTGCGGGGTTCCCCGGGATCAAGGACTCGGGTGCTCCGGGTGGCCGGGCGCTCGGCCCCCCAGGAATGGGAGCTGGGAAAGGCTGGTCTTGTTTTCACTCACGGCCGCTTTCTGGAGAACAGGTTGCTGCTTGTAGCTCTTACACGTGCTTCGTGTGCTCATTTGGCTTCCCTTACAACTGAGTTCTTGTCCCCTACTCATAAGTGACCTCCCCCCTGCCGCAGCCGGCCCAGGGCGTGTAAACAGGTGCGAGCCGTGGCCCGTGGAACTGTCGTGAGGCCGCAGAGCAGAGCCCTTGCCCTGCCCCGTCCCGACGGGTGGCCTTGCCTCTCTGGTTTTAGCACCTGCGCTAATTAAGGGACACCAGGCGACCTCCCAAGTCACGTTTCAGGGGTCTTCCTCTTTAACCTTCCCGGTGGCCCAAGTTCATTCAGTGTGCTGTGCCTTTTATTGGACTGAACAAAGGATGGGACTCAGTGCTTAAACAACCAAACGAGCGCGGTAGAACCACCTTTGTTCGGATACGAATAAAGCTTGTTGCAGATAGATCGTCACCCAAGTTCATGCGCGTTCAGCAAACACTTATTAAGCCCCACCTGTGTTGACCCCAGGCCCAGGACAGGGCGTGGTGTGGCGGCGTCCTCAGGAGAACCACCCACCAGCCGCGAGGCCTGCGGCAGCTGAAGGCGAGTGGACAGCGAAGGTCGTTGTTGTCTCTCACCTTTGCGCCTGTCCTTTCGCTCCTCTGAACTAGGAATGGATGCGGAGAAACAGCACGAGTGGGCCTGGGGCTGGGAATTCACTCCAGGCCTTCGGGCAGCTACCTTCAGCTGTGCCGCCTTTATGCCCCTTAATTCAGCTGTGATTCTTCTCATTTACACCCCTCCCGAGGGCCCCAAAGTCAGCTCAGAGAGCAGTAATTAAGATTTCACATTGAGGGTTGCATATCTCATGTCTCCCCATAAATAATCTTGTAACAAGGGGGCTGGAAACAATTTCCAGCCTCTAGGCAATGATAAAAGGCTTTTAAAGAATCAGAGAAGGTTCTATTTGTATTGGAGATTAATGAGGCTTCCTTGTGTCAACTCATATTTCATCTTTGACATCCCGCAGATGAGCCGCCCTGGGACTAAAAGAAATGTTCTAAACACCAAATGCTGCAGGGTGCTCGGAGGGAGCCTTGAAGTGTACATGCTGTAACGGTGATCAAGGAATGTAGAAAGTGTGGGTTCTTCAAACTGTGAAACTTGCAAGAATTGATACACTTTAAAGGCAGCCCGGCACCCTGGAGTCCAAAAGCAACCCTTCCCTTGCAGCATGACCCTGAGTAACCTGTGACCTCCCTTCCCTCCCCCACTGAAGGGAGGACAGAGGTGCTCCTGTTGCGGGAGGACCAGGGGACGTGACGGTGGCATGTAAGCTTCCTGCCGTCGCCCCTGCAGGCCGGGCCGGGCAGCTCAGTATTTTGAATGCTCCAAACCTGCAACGCGGGGAATGACCATTAACTTATTTCCTTTCCCGACTTAGGACTTCTTGGTTAAACCTGAGTCCTCCGTCTCCCAGCCTCCCCGACCCGGTCACGTAGTCTTATGGGTTGTTTCTGGAGGCTTAACAATGAGCTAACTGCCATCTCAACGTTCGTCAGACCCACTCGGAGCGCCTGTTATCCGTGCTGCGCAGCAGATTTGCATTTGCTCGGTTCAGCGGCTCCCCACAGCCTGTCATTGGGAATAGACGCTTACACGGAGTGATAACCAGCCTCCAGCCAAAGTGACAGAACCACAGCTCTCTTATCTGTCACCCACACCGACGCGCATCCAAATGACTCCCGAGCAGCGGCGTGATTCATTGTTTACTGGGGCCACTTAAATCACGTCTTGAAAGCGTTTCTGTTAGGTTGCTCGAGAACAATCGCTGATTTGAATTTGTCCTTAAAATGCTGACTTCTAGTTATGTGTTCTTGCTTTCCTTATTTTCTGTTTTGTTCTATGCTGGAGCCCCAGTCGTACACACGTGGTAGGAACCTGTTAAATATTTGCTGGATGAATGAATGAATTTGTTTTTTAAAAGTCAGGGTCCACTTTTAAGACAGCCATGAAGTCACAAGAGCACGTGTCAGTTTGCCATGGCGACCACGTACAAGAGGTGACGTATTGCCCGTACCTGTGCCGTGTGGCTGCACGGCCTCGCGGGCAGCTGGCTGTGGGGAGGCTGCCCAGGTCTGTCAGAGCCAGAGCAGAGAAGGGACAGACCCTCTGAAACTGAGGGGGAGCCCGAGAGCAGAGCAGCAGGCTGCAATTCGAGAGTAGTAGTTTCGGGCACTCTTAGAGTTCTTACTCTGCACTTTACCTGCAGGGACTTATTAAATCCCCCCTCCCAAAACAAAACAAAACAAAACAAAAAGGGAAAAAAACAGAGAGTGAGAAGTAGAGCACAAGGTAGCACGTAGCTGCTGTACCACAGAGCACTTGAGTAGTTATGCACGTCGGGTGTGTGGGTGTGTGTGTCCGTGTGTCCATCTGTCTGTCCATCCGTCTGTCCGTTCGCATGTATGACTGAGACGGTCGATGGCCCATAGGGCAGTGATTCAGAACCTGGCCCCCAAATCAGGCAGACTTGCAAGCTTAATGATTTTGATTCATTAATAACCCACTTCTTTTCTACATATCATTTTAAATACTATGAATTAGATTCCCATGAGTTTCATAATGATCCTAATCAAATGGTTTACTCATCATTAGATATTTAAATCTCTTAAATGCTCAGTATAAAATTCAGCTTATACACTAGCAGGCATTTCTCTATTCCTAATTTTTGGAGGTGATCGCAATTGGAAGACCTTCCGTGCGTGATTTCCATAAAGTGTCGCAGCCTTAGGATTCGATGAAGCCCCTGCACATTTCATGATATAAGTTTAACAAGTGAAATAGATTTATTTCACCATTTCCCAGATGGTGGTTTTCAGCCATGCGTAAAAAGGTCATAGAGAAAATTTATGTGTGACGTTAAAATGACCACTAGAAATGAAGCCAATGGGCCTTTGAGCTTTTCTGTGATATTAGCCAGTGTTGTATGTGTTGCTAACCACATATACTCTGTGACAGATAAAGAACGGAACGTGGTTACTTTGTACCACTAGCCGGTGCAGGTGTGTCTGCGGGCGGACAGCAGGCACTGCACGGGCATTTCCTGCGCGGCTACTGGTTTCTACAGCACATGCCCAGCTCTGTCCAGTTTCCGGAGCGACTCAGGACCCCCGCTTCAGCGGGACAGACAGGAGAGGAGCCCAGTGTGGTGGAGCCCAGGAGCAGAGGAGGAGGAGGGGCGGCGAGGCCGGCGAGGCCGCTCTGCAGCCGCCGCGTCGTGCAGGCCGGGGGAGTGTGGGTTTTATTTGCAGAGCAGTGAGAAGCCCTCGGAGCCGTGGTCCTCGACCCGATTGGGCCCAGCGCCCCTCGTCATCACATTTTATAGTGCTCGTCCCACTGGCCTAAGATGAACTGCTTAGATAATATTACCTATTCAGCAGTTACCTGATTGCTGTGTCATTGTGCAATATACGACCCGAAAGTTTTGTGGCATAAAACATGACTTACGACCTCCGTGGGCCAACTGGGTGGTGACGTTCAGCTGGTGACGGGGCACGAAGGGAAGGACCGAGCTGACTTCCTCACGTGCCTGGGGCCTGGGAGCTGGCTCTCAGCTGTGAAGTCATGGCCGCGTCTCCTCTGCACGGCCCTCATTGTCCCGTAGGCCCGACCGGCTCCTTCCCAGACTGGTGGCTTCAGGGCAGCCTTCCAGAAGGGGTATGTGAGGCCTGGCCTCCGAAACCCCCACAGCATCACTTCCGCCTCATTCCACGGTCAGAGCAGCTCACAAGGCCAACAACTCACAAAGCAGCTCGTAAGAGGGGGCAGTAGACTCATCCAGAAG
This sequence comes from Lyroderma lyra, assembly GCA_004026885.1. NCBI lineage: Eukaryota > Metazoa > Chordata > Mammalia > Chiroptera > Megadermatidae > Lyroderma > Lyroderma lyra. Next base: position 35,347 of record PVJL010007819.1, on the reverse strand, counting down.
TCAAAGTCACTTTGCAGCGGAGCGCAGGCCCAGGACGTGTGGTTAATTAGGGGCCACTCTTATAATAGTCTAGCTATGCATGATTTCAAAAATAGGCGTAGTAGTCACTTACAGTGGACTATAAAGGAGAAATACAGCGAAAGTCACGTATGAGTAACATGCATTTCCTGTTTTAAAGCTCACCCCCACCCCCCCGACGATCTGAGCTAGTCACCTGCTTGCACCTGTACACAGACGGAATCACCACGGACACGACAGCGCAGACGGCAGACTGCGCCCCGTGTCGTTTCGGTCACTCAGGTCCTGGCCGTGGTTGTGCTTGGTGATCTGATTTTCTGAAATGGTGAGAGAAACGCAGGTTCGGAATAAAACCAAGTCCAGTTCTCTCCTGATCTACATGGCAGATGCTTTTCTGGGAACATCAGTGTCTGTTAAAACCATGCAAAAAGACCTTGCGTCGATAGGTGACATGGAGCTGGGCTCTGGGTCGGGCCATTATGAAAGCGTTTTACCTGATAAATACCCAGTGGCTACGGGAAGCACTGAGGCTGCAGGGCAGGCCCCTCGGAGGACCAGGATAACCGGCTCATGGGCTAAAGTGCGTTGGCCCCCTGCGTTCCTCCTGCAGGCTCTGGGGGGGGGGGTGCTGTTTCTTTGCCTTCTCCCGCGTCAGGAGGCCGCCTGCACCCCTCGGCGCCGGGCCTTCTGTTAGCTTCAGAGCCAGCCATCGTGTCGCTTCCGCCTCTGCCTGCTTCCTGCCTCCCTTAGAAGGAGGACCCTGGGATTACATGGGGCCCCCCGGGCTCATCTCCCCGTCTCAGGAGCCTTCAATTCATCCTGCCTGCGAAGTTCCTCTGCCGTATAAGGTGACACAGTCATGGGCCCTGGGGATTAGGACAGGGACATCTTTAGGGGGCAGTGATGCAACCTACCACACCTGGAGCATGCAGATGCTTTATCCTAAGGGAGAAGCACTCAGAGGGCTGCGAGGCCGGGTAGGTCATGAAACGGGCGGGGGAAGACCAGACGGGGACAGCGGGCCGTGGGGGGGGGGGGGCGCCGCGGCCAATAAAGAGCTCGTGCACTTGAGGGGGCGGCCATTGTGCTTCCCACTTCCTGCTGAGTGTCACCATGCCACAGTGGGGCTCCGTGTGGCCATACCCCCTGAGTGTCCAGCAGGAGCCCCAGTCCCGACTTTACCACGCACCGTCCCAGCTGATGTTCAAGAATCCCGTTGGCAGTTAATTTTTTAAAAGACTAAACACAACATGTCAGACAGAACACGTGTGAGCTGGCTCTCACCAGTTGGTGATCTTTGAATTGTGCGCTTGACGTCCCTGGGTTCCTGGTCTCTGTTTCTTAGCTGTTTGCTGTCTGTCCACCCCTCTTTGGGCTCATCAAGACAAGCTGAAGTCCCTCATCCCCCATCCTCGGGGACACAGCTACAGTCACTCCCCCTCCATCCGAAGTTTTGCTTTCTGTGATTTCAGTTACCCACAGTCACCCGCAACCCGGAAATATTAAATAGAAAATTCCAGACAGAAGCAACTCATAAGTTTTAAATTGTGTGTCATTCCGAGTAGCTGTCCTGCCGGACGTGAATTTAGCACCTAAATGTGAGATAGAGCTCAAAGCGAAGGGCTGATCTGTAAGAAAATGACATATTCTCTGCCGTGACCGAGCAGCATCCGTCTGAGTGATGAAGCGGGGGGATGCAGGGTAGCCGTTTGGCGAGTACTTCCCCGACGCCAAGCATTGTTTCACACTGCGATCTCGTTGATGACCACAGTGATTCTTCCAGTGGGTGGCTTTATTGTCCCCATTTTGTGGGTGGGGAAACTGAGGCCCAAGAAGTACCCGCACGGACCCCGGAGCCGGGCCCTCGGCCCCTGACGCCGGTTAGGCTGATGTGCTGGGGGACTTGGAGGTGCTGTCAGATCCAGTTTGTAAACCAGAAAACCTCCCAGCCGTGCGCCTTTCTTTTTCTTTTTAACAAAAGCCTCGTGGATCACTTCATTCCCACACGGGCCTAGGCATTGCCTCTGTTTCAAAAACTCAAAGTCATCCTCAGAAGACAAGGCTTTGAAAAGAAAGTCACCAAGCTCTGACCTGAGGGTGACCCCATGGTCATCTCCCAGCATCGTGGGCAGGGCGTGGTGACAGGATTGTCCTTCTCTGCTCTGAGGCTCTGTCCTCCTGCTTTCAGGGGGCGTGGCTTTGCGCCAAGCGGCAGGAGCAGCGGCTTTGACTGGCCGCCAAAGGGGCGGATCCGTGCCGCTGGGCCGTCAGCTTCGTTTTGGTTACTCTGCGTGACACCCGGTCACGTTTTAGCACCGAACGAACCACCTCGGGAGTTAGTGGCCTGCAGCAGTTTGTCTAGCTCACCGTGCTGCCAGCCGGCCGGCCGGACCGGGCCTTGGCCGTCAGCGACCAGGTCGGGGGGCGGGGTGGTGGCGGGCGCGGGCGGGCTCCGTGGGGGTGCTCTTGGCTCTGCTCCATGCGGTCTCTCATCCTCCACCCGGCCAGCCCCGGATCGCTCACGTGGCAGCTGCAGGGATCCCAGTGGACATCCCCAAGGCCTCTTGAGCCCGAGGCTGGCACTCTGTCATTTTCACTGCATTCTACCGGCTAAAGCAAGTCACAAGTCCAGCTCAGATTCAGGGGGTGAGGCACAGACTCCCTCTCTCCAAGGGAAGAGCTGTAAAGTCACATTGCAAAGGGTGAGGTACGGGGAGGGGTGGAGAAGGGTGCTTTTTTTGGCAGTTTGCCTCAGGCTGTATGAGAAATAACACAGGTGGGCAGCAGGTGGCAGGTTTGCATTCTGGCTCTAGCCTAGTGACTTCCGGAAAGTTGCTCTCTCCTCTCCGACTTTGTAAACACAGGCAGCACGATGGAGAGGATGCAGTGAGGTAATGCGGGCAGGCGGCTAGCTCTGGGGCCTGTCTGGGTTCAAGGTTTCCATCTTCCATTATTGGTAAGTGACTTTGGGCAAGATATTACGCCGTCCTGTGCCCTGTTTCCTAATAATAAGCAGTAGTGTAAAAATCAGTTGTTGTGAGGATAAATGAGTTAAGTAAAATTCAAAGGCTGTCTGGGCCAGAGAGCACTCGTTCCGCGGTGACTGTTGCTAACACGGTTCACATAATGCTCGGAAAACGGCAAGTCTACAAAAGGGCCATCATTCCTCTCGGCCCCTTCCGGGTGACCAGTTGTTGCTTGACGGAATGGGAGGTGGTGTTCCCGACCAGGGACACTCTCTAGATGTGACACGTGCCTAAGGACGGACTTTCCTCACCATTCTAAAATTACTCGTGTCTTAAAAATTGATACGTATTTGTGAAAACCTAAACATAACTCTTAGAAATAACGGTGAGCTCAGAACCTGAGAATGCAACGTGAAGGGACCTCCGAGGGCTAAGAAGCTGCTAGAACCACAGCTAGTGACCAAAACAAAACAAAAAACAAAGCTGCAAATATGGCAGACTTCTCTTGATAATTTATGTCCAAAGGATGGGAGCCATTTCTTTAAGTGAATGGAAATAAGAGTCAACTGATCCCTTTTTTTAAAGACCGAACCTTAAAAACGTCATCGACCTTCTTGGTTGTTTAGAGAGCTTCATTTCTCCTGCTACGTTTTATTAACTAGGAGAACCTCGTTATAAACCGGCCCCAGATCCAAAAGATGCCTAAACTGTTCATCTGTGGGAATAACGAAGCTTTATCTAGGCAACAGGTAAAACAGAGCTCTTTCGAAATCGAACTTCTGTGTCAGAAATGAAGTGATTTTTCCTGCGTCCACCTGAAGGACCGTGGACCATGTTCTGAGCGGGGTCTGCAAACTGCCACCCCGGCGCCAGCCGCCGGGTCTCTAAATGCAATTTTCTGGGAACCCACTCACACGCAGTCCTTTGCACGTCGTCGGTGGCCACTTCTGCCCTACAGCAGAGGAGCAGAACAGTTGCGACACGAGCCTGAAATACTCACTGTCTGGCCCCTTGCGAGCAAGCTCGCTGACCCCTGTCCTGCTGGTGGGCGCGCCGTGTGAGGGAAGCGTAATGGTTAAGGTGGGATTCGGAGCCATGCTCACCAGAGTGGAGGGCCCACCTCTCCTTCCTGCTGGCTGTGTGACCCTAGACCTTGTTAGCATTGGGACCTTGTAACCTTAACCTTCCTGAGCCTCAGTTTCCATTTCTGTAACGTGGAAATCACGGTAACGGTCATTGCTTCATTTCAGGGAGTTTATGAGCATTAGAGAAGGGCACGCACTCACAGCATTTAGCTCGGTGACTGACACAGCTGCAGTGAAAAGCAGCAACAAAGTAAGAACACAATCCCGCTGGGAAAAGGCTCCTTAGGCCTGGGCTGGAAGACTGAAGACCAGGGCAGTGTCCAGGCACGGGGTGGTCTGAGAGTGGCCATGGGGGCCTGCAGAGGGGGGGAGAAGACCTCGAAATGTGGAGAATGCAGTGGTGAAAGATGGGGTGCTGGAGTCAGGCCGGTGGGCTTGAATTCCAGCTTTTGCTGGTTCTGGGCTGCTGGGAAGAGTCCTTAAATGCTGGGAGCCTCAGTTTTTCTATCTGTTAAATGGGGCGGGTTCGGGAGGTTCGAACGACACGATGTGTGCCCGGCACTTACAACAGGGTGAGTTCTCAGGAAGGGGCAGCCATCGTTATTAAGAATTGTGCTTGAAGGAGGAGGGACTCAGGAGGAGAAGCAAGTGAAAGACCAGAGAGAGGGAGGAGAGACGGGGCCAGGCTGCCAGTGAAAGCATCAATCCATCTGGTTTCGGCGGGGATGGTGACACGGGGCAGGATAGACGTACCATCCGGGCCGGCCAGACGCTTCCTTCGGCGTGGGCCCTGCCACATCTTCTTGGTCTTCTCTGAGCAGAGGGCAGGCTTGCAGGGAATGTTCCAGACGCCTCGGTCTCTTGGAGGCATGACTGTGAAACTAGCTTTGTAAATACCTCTGATGTGGAGACAGCAGTTTTCATGAAGATTTGCCTGTTCCTTATGGAGTCTTCACTGGCATCGACCTCCCCATCTTCCATTCGTAGCTACAGCTGCCTTCCCTTGTGCCCCTGGGCTGGCCGGAGGCTACAGGAACCGGGGCGGGGAACAGGTCTTGAGCCAGGAAATCAAATATGCCATTGTTAAAATCGACCTCCAGCATTCTCCTCAGACTGAGGGTCAATTAAAGGCTGTGACGCCGTAAGTCCTGTTCTCAGGAGCTGGGTTTCATTCCACGGGAGCAAATTAAGTTTGAGACACGTCAATGTCATTATACAGAGTGGACACGACAGTTGGGTTGATGTACTTTAAGTGATCCTCTGACATCCAGCCATACCTTTGGATTAGCTTAATTGGAGCACGAGAGAGATCAGAACTTAATTAGCACTTAATTGGATGCTGCATGAAGCAGCATTGTAAACATCACTTGGAAATTCTTGCGTAACGTTAATGATTTTTACTGTAAGCAATTTGTGATGAAAAGTTTCTATTGTTCGCAAGAAGAAGTAGTGTGAACACAGAAGCGTTCATTTCAGCTGGGTGTGTAGTTAAAAGCGCAGAGCTCAGGTCCCCGCGGTGGCTGGAGTTAATTAACTCTTCGAGGGCGGGTCTTGCAAGTGACAGGAAACCCCATTCAAACGGACTCATACAGAAGAGGGTTGTTCGGTTTGTGTGGACGAGAGGCCGACAGGGAGACCTGGGGGCCCACATCTGCCTTCCCGACTTGGTTGCCTGTCCAGCTCTTGATTCCATTGGCTCTGCCTTGGCTCCTTCCCCTGTGGCCCCGGGTTCTGTCCCGGAAGGCTCGAGTTTAGAAGGAAGTCTCTCCCAGATTTCTCTCCCACTGAACGCACTCAGGTCACTTACCCACTTGGGAGCCAAGCCTCGAAACTGGAGGGACTTAGTGGGCTGTTAAGCAGAGGGCAGGAGCCTCACCCAGGCCACGTAGCTTTAGAGTTGGGGAGGGGTGGGTCCCGAAAGGAACTTAGGGTGCTGTTACCCAAAGAAGGCAGAAGGGACGCTGGGCAGTTGTGATGGTTAGGACTCGGTATGTGGCAGCTAGCGGAGAACTGGTGAAATAATTAAGGGGATCGTTGACTGGGAGTCAGAGAAGGGAGGCTTCAGGCCCGGTTTGATCTGGGGGCTCAGGGAAGTGACCGAGGACCTGGTTTGTCTCTGCCTTTCTGTTGGCCTCTTGCCGAGTTGGCTTCGGGCTGGCTTCCCTCAAAGTGGCCCAACAGCTACGGCCGCCGGCCTGGGCGCTGCCTCCATCCGCTACGTCCACCAGAAGGGGGAAGGGTCACGCTGCCCCGGAAAGTGAAGGAAGTGATTTCTAGAAGCCCCAGCGAGTCTCCTCTCGCTACTCTGAAATCCGTTTCCTGCCCGCTCCTAATTCATTGAGTCCCCCGGGCCGGGGTAAGCGCGGGCCAGATTGGCATGGGCGGAGGTTCGGGGGGTGGTGTCCGGCCTGCCTTCGCAGGGGCCATCTGGAGTGGACATGGGCTTAATCCTCTACACGCATCACAGCCACTGGCCAGCAGGTGCTTGCTGGGGCTTGAATGGACCTTACCTGGGGCTCCGTTGTAATCATCCCTTTACCTCTAGCATTTAGTATAGACCTTGGCACATAGTAGGTCCTCAGTAACGGGCCAAACTGGAATAGTGCACCTTGCTCAATATAAGAAGGAATCAGGAGTTTCATGTGTGAGTTTAATGATGACTGAAAAGAAATCTTATCTCAGCTCTAAATGTGGATTCGAAGTAGATTCCGGATGGAGGTGATGAGCCCTACCTCTTTTCCCACCCTGTCCCACGCAACGTAAAATTTTCCCTTTCGGCTTTTGCTTGCTCATAAAATTCCATTGCAGTGAGGAGTATTGTAAACACCAGTTGGTATCAGGAAACTATTTGTAACTCCTGATAAATCCTCCGATGATCTCATGCCACTAAAATTTGCTACTATGAATAATTCAGTAAAACAAAACCTTTTTTTTCCCATTACATTCCTTGCCCATCTAATATTTATTGTTGTTTTTTTTTTCTTTAATCAGATGCCTAAATATTTTTTCAAAAGTGCTACGGCTCTGATCAGTCAAAGAAGCAACTTCATTCCCTGGCCTTGACCAATAAAGAAAATTAGAAATACCATCAGCTTTTGTTTGAAAAAAAATGTCTGAGGGGTGAAAGAACAGGTTCTCTCCGGAAAGGTGTGGCGTGGAATGATCTCAGTGTCCCCCCTCTCCACCCAGGACACATGTAGGAATGACCGCATGGCCCGTGCTGGCAGTCTTGCTCAGGACTGCGTCACTAGGGTGTATTTTCGACTTCTTTTCAGAAGCATTCTTTTTCGAATGATGTTCTCATGCAGTGGGGGAAGGGAACCCCCGTTTGAAGTTTGCTGAGACAAGTATTTTGGCGTCTGGGCGAGTGTGAGCTGGTTTCTAGGGTCAGACTTGTTGATCGGTTTGTCCCAGCTGGGGGTGTCTCGGGTGCCTAGACGTTCATTGGGGAGGATGTCGGCATGGGAAGGGAGGCTGTGACATCCTCAGTGCATGCCGTGCCCACCCCTAACGGCAGCCCTTCGTGCCTGCTTCATCCAGGTCTCCGTCACCCCAGCCATAAGTGACTCACCAGGATTAAGCTCAGACCCTCTGGGCAGCCACTCCGGGTGGCACGTGGCTGTGAAATGGCTGGGGACACTTGCTCTGCCCGAAGGATGTTCTCTACTCAGTGGAGTCGATACAGCCCGGTGACATCCTCCTGAGCGGGGGCTTGGGGTATCAGAGAGCAGGGTGAGCAGCAGGCCGTGGCATGGGTGGAGGGGGGACACTGCAGGCGAGGGGAGTCAGCAGACCCTGAGGCAGCGTGAGTCGGACAAGGAGTCGGGAGGCACCACAGGACAGACAGCGGCAAGCTGAGAAAGGGACCGGGGCCCCGGGGCTGAGCCCGGCATCTGGGGTCGCCGCGCTACCGGGACGACCACGGCTAGCCCGTCCTGGGCCCGGAGCAGCAGTGGCCTCGGGGTCACGCCCTCCGGAGTGCAGGCTCTGCCCCCCGACAGAGGGATTCTGGTTTTCCTTACCGCAACCCCGGTGCTAGAATGTACCATCGCTTAGAATTATCTGTGGCCTCTCGTGCGATCGCTTTGGTCCGGGGAGGGGACGGACGTGACACCTGTGATCGAAGCGTCCCCGCATGGCTCGCCGTGTTCCTCTCGTTGGCACGACAACCAGCCAGGTTTCGGCGGGCGCCGTCGTCCATGGCCAGCCTGGGGCAGAGGGGCGCGCCTGATTGAAAGGCTCACGTGGCACAAGGGAGAAGTAAACCCCCGATGACACAAGCTGCTCAGATGTGGGGGTCGTCGTTACAGCAAAATCGAGCCCCGACCAACTTTTCTGGACAACCCCGTGGTGACCCAAGCATATTTCTGTCACTTGCAAACCCAGAACACCTCGACCAACACGGCGGCGTGGCCAGCCACACTGCGCTCCGCTCACAGCCTGTGCCTTTGACCTTGGCGGGGAGGGATGACATGAGTCACCCGACACAGACTCCGGGACGTTCCGTGCTAGGTGCTTCCCTTCCTGTCTCAGTCCCCCGGTCTGTCTCCTGTTAGATGTGCTTCCAACACAAAAGTCAGCACAAGGTACTGTCTTCAGTCAATCCCGGTTTCTGCCTTTTCTCTCTTTGGGGTTTGGGTCTTTCATGAGGATGGTCCCCTCCCCTGCCCCCTCCCCAGTGTTAGTGTAGCAGTTTCCCCAACATATGAAGAACTGAAAGAATTTCAGGGGGAACACCCTGGGTTACCACCTGGACACGGCGGGGCCCGTTTTGCTCCATGAGCTCCTCTGCACGTCCGTCCGGCGGCCGTCGGGCCACCCCTCCGTCGGGCCTTACACTCACCGTGATGTAAGGATGTCTTCTCCCTTCACATTTCGCCCTTTTCCTTTTAATTCTGGGCATGTTCTTTAGATTGCTTCTTAACCTTGGCTGAGGTCGTCTCAACCGTTTGCTCCGCTCACCCAAACTCGCCCGCCGCCGCCCGTTAACAACCCGGTGTGGGTGCGCATGACGTAAACCCGGGTGCCCACCCCCCTCCATCTCCCGCCGCGATTCCTCTCCCGCTGACTTCCTCTCTTATCTCTTCACTCACCACAAGTTTTCATTTGCTTTCCCTGCTCTCTTTCAGCTCCCAGCAGATAATTTCTAAACCAAACAGCAGTGAACAATATCCCCTCTGTTCTGTGTGCCTCGCGTATTCCCGGCACGTCCACGTTTGCCCAGAACAGAACGAAAACACAGTTTCTTCCCTTTTATTTCTTTGCATCCGAAGTGATTAAGTCTGTCTGCGTGACCTTCATACGTCAGACCACTTGGCTATTTTAAAACTCGATTTAATAGAGTAAGTCAAGTTGCGTCCCCTTCGTGGAAGGAATCTCCACCACTAAACAGTGTGGCAAAGGCCAGGGGAACAATGCTTCCTTTGTGGGGCGACAGGGGGCCACTGTCATCCTACAATTGCCGGATTGTTCAAGTCATTATACAGCCGTGCATGCTAGATACATATTTGCACTGTTGTACAAGTATTTCTTTTCCTTCTGGTTAGAGATGGCTTTTGGAGGGGACTCCTGCTCTTGCAATGCGGCCGCAGAAGGCCCTGTGGCGAGGTCTAGCACGTTTAATTTTATTACTGTGGCCTGCACTCCTTCAATTGTGTGAATAAAAGCCCATCAGCAGTGAGGCCAAAGACTGCCAACAATCTCCAGCAACTCAGGCACCACTGCATTTTGTTTACTGCGGCTATCGTGAAGCTTTCGGTCAGAAGAAAGCCTCGCGCAGCCCTTTTCGGTGAGACTCGATCCCCCAACAACCTGTACAGCCCCATCTAAGCTGATGACGCTGAGCCGGTGGCTTCGGAGCGAAGGGGAGAAAGGAAAAGAAGGGAAAGGCTTTCATGACAAAACGTCCCGGGAAGAAAGCGAGGAGCACCGTGGAGAATGAAACGGGGAGCCCCTGCTTGCGGAGGTCAGGGTCCGGGGGGCGTGAGAGTTCCTCCTGCTCGGGCATTTGTTCACTCCCCGCCCGTCGGTCAGGTAGTCAGTGCAGGGCACGCGCTAAGCTTCGGGGTGCGCGCACACAGCCAAAGAAGACGTGTGCCCCCTCCTCGGAGACTCTAGTTTGGTGAGGGAGGCAGATGAGCTACCTGGCAGTTACGTTCCGGTTACGTCCGAGGTGCTGGACAGGGACACGCAGAGAACTGGGCCGCGGGGGTCCACCCTGAACTGAAGAGGGAGAGAAGGCTCAGCCAGGTGTCCTGGAGGCGTCTTGAAGCACAAATGGCAGTGAACCGAATTGGAGAAGAAAGAGATTGTTTTGTGGCAAGTGATAAACAGCGCCTGCAACCTGGCTCCTGTGGCTGAGGGTCCGGGGGGTTGGCTTCAGGCCCAGCTGGATCGGGTTCTGGTACCCAGGGCGTTCGCACGGGTCCTGTTAGCAAACTCCATCCCGAGCTGAAGTACTGGAGGTTAGGGCTTCAGTGTAAGGGTGGGGGGGCGGGGAGGCACAGTTCGCATCTTAACACGCTGCCTTTCTGTCTTCCCTCCCTGGGAGCCCTTGCTGGTCCCTGTCGCTGGTTGCCCCCCAACAGAGAGTGCAGGAGCCTGGGTGACATGGACCACAGAACCAGCCTCCCCGGGCCCGGGGCCGGGGGCAGAAGGGTCGGCCCTGGGGGCAGGGAGAGTGTCCCCAGCCTTCGCTCTGAGGAAGGGTCTGTACTCGTGGCACCTCCAGCCCCTGCCGTCTTAGACGGGGCGCCAGGGTCCCTTTATCTCCACATGAAGCAGCAGTTCTCTAAACGAGTTGCCCGGTTCGGTTTGGGCTGTGAGTGGGGCTGGGAGGCAGGGTGCCTGGCGCCCCGCTTGACCCTTCAGCCCGCCCCCACCCCCTGATGCAGGACGGGTTGGCCCCGTGGCCACGAGCCCGCTCTCACCGGGGCCTGTGTTCAGCGGCGTGTTCCGGGAACTCGGCCGGGGCTAGCGAGCCGAACGAAGTCGGTGCCCAGTCCCACCTCCAGGCCCACCTCCAGGCCCACCTCCAGGCCCACCTCCCACTGACCCGCCGCTTCGCCCTCTTCTCTCTGCTCCAGCCCCACCTCGGTGTTCCAGACCGAAAGAGCTAGAAGGAAACTCCAAGGGAGAAGAAGCTGAACCTTCTCAGGGTCCACAGGGCGTGGCCGTTCCTGTCGAACGTGGCACTGTGTCACGTGGCTGGCCCTTCGGTACACCGTGTGCTTGGCTCCCACCGGTGCAGGTGGCACCCGGACCCCCAGCACGGCTGTTCTGAGGGCTGGAATGGACCAGGGGGAAGCCCTGGATACGGTGACTCAGAAGCAAGGTCTGGACATAAATGCACTGCTTCTCAGAAAACTCCAGAAGCACTGATAAGCCCCCTGCTCCGGGCCCGGTCTTTTCTCAGCCCCTGTCGTCGGGAAGCGTTAGGCAAAGCCGACAGGAGACCCGTCAGACTTCTTTGCGCCGCCTGAGTCAGTGTTTGTTGATGTCTCACTGACCCCGCAGAGGTCTCCTGCCTGTCTCAGCTAACACAAGCGGTCAGTTCGCCAGCCCCTCTCTGTGTCCGCCTCAACCCCGTGGGCAACATGAAATACAACTTAATTCTCTCTTCTCTCCTCAGAGGAAAAGAACCAAATTCATCGCCTGCGATTTTCTCACCGAGTGGTTATACAAGTAAGTTTTTCCCGTCTTTGGATATTCAGCGACGCCAGGGATTTGACGGCGTTGCTTTGCAAGCAGGCTAGCAACCATTGACTTGAATTCTTATTGTTTCCTTGTCCATCAACCACGTGACATCGTGACCAGTCAAAACCCAAAGAGGACAGGGGAGCCGTCCGTGGGATTCTCCTCCATTCCGTTCGTGGAGCAGCGGCTGCGGCAGCAGTAAGTGCCCGGAAGGCTGGGGTCGTTGGCGCCCGGTTTTGCGGCCGTGGGAATGACAGCTGTCGCGAGTCTGACAGCACCGATCCCCCCAGGCCCCCAGGCCCGCTGCGTCTGTGGCCCTTGTCTCTGGTTGTGAATGTTTCCAGCCGGCCACGGGCATCGAGCCATGCAGTGAGTATTCAAGAAGCACATCAGAAATGCTCAGTGCTTGTCCTACGTGGTTCACCTCTCCATTCCCTCCCGCTGCCCCCGCCCCCCGAAGGTCACTGTGTCTCAGGAGCTGGGACTGGAGTTTCCTAAATGCTACCTGTCAGTTATGTGCATCCGTTCTACATCTAAAATATGAGGACGTGACAGAGAAAGGGAGAGCTCTCTGACTGTCACTCTGCTCTGGGTCTTCTCGCGGAAGCCATCAGTTTGGCTCCTAACCATACGCCGTAAGTGGGACCACATAAAATGGGTCGCATCATTCCGCATGAGCTGTTTCTCCCCAGCGACGCAGCAAGGACGCGATGATGGCGGCTGCCGTGTACTGAGCGCGCGTGTCGCCATTCTCGGCGTGATAACAAGTAAAACGATACCCGTCCAAGTCGATGCAGCAGCCACTTACTGAATGCCCACCGAGAGCAGGGCACAGAGCTGGGTGCCGCCCTGGAGGGGACGGATGAACAGAACGGGCTCCGGCCCTCGGGGCGAGCGAGCTGCGTTCAGAACCAGCTGCGGTTCGCGGAGTGTTAGCAGAGCACTGACGGGAGACGGGGAGACGCGGGACCACCCCCGGGCCCCCTGGCCGGCCCGGAGGTGCCCGGACTGGATCTGCAGGGGCGAGAACTCAGGTGGGGTACCCTACTCGGGGGTGCTCTCGGACAGGAAGAGTCAGAGAGGCAAGCAGGAGCCAGGCAAGGGCACCGAACCGCGTTTTCCCTGCCTCGGCACCGCTGGCCTCGCGTGCTGTGTCCTTCTGGGTCGCGGGCTCGGCCTGTCGGGTGCTTCACTGCGTCTCTAGCCTTCGCTCGCTGCGTGCCAGGGACCGCGTTGTTTGGGCAAAGGCTACTCCTCAGAGTGCAGGGACACGCGACATTAAGGACAGCCCGGGACAGCAAGGCCGCGCTGACAGCCCTGAGGTCTGGAGCCGGGACAGCAGGAGTAAAGAAGGGCCATGGGGTGGGGACAGGGACGGATGACTCGGGGTGAAGTGAGGGGCGGAGCAGCGGGCTGCCTGGAAGGGTAAGATTTGCTCCCGGGCAAGCGGGAGGCCTGTGGGGGACGGGCTGGCAAGGCAGGTTCAGGGTGACGAGGACCGCGGGCCGCGCACGCGGAGGCTGAGGTGCCTCCCGGATGCCCGTATTGGAGACACTGGCCTCGAGCCCAGAGGGGTCCGGAGAGACACGCTGATTTGGGGGTCACGCCCCCCCCCCGTGTCGCGGGTGCCGGTAGAGCCGAGACGGACCGGGCTCAGCGCAGCCCCCGGCGTGAAGGAGGCGCTCCCGCCGGCCCCGGGCTGGGCGCGGTCCACGGGCCCGTCCTGCACGCGTGTCTGCAGAGCGAACCGGAGGCCACGGCGACTCGAAGTGGCCGGGGGGAGGGGGGGCGTGTTCGCTTCCTGAAGCTGCGGTAGCACGCGCCACGCACCGGGGGCTCTCAGCCATACACGCTCACGGGGCTGACGTGGGTGCCACGGGGCTGACGTCCCACGGGGCTGACGTCCCACAGGGCTGACGTGGGTGCCACGGGGCTGACGTCCCACGGGGCTGACGTGCCTCCCACGGGGCTGACGTGGGTGCCACGGGGCTGACGTCCCATGGGGCTGACGTGCCTCCCACGGGGCTGACGTGGGTGCCACGGGGCTGACGTCCCACGGGGCTGACATGCCACGGGGCTGATGTGGGTCCCACGGGGCTGATGTGGATCCCACGGGGCTGACGTGGGTCCCACAGGGCTGATGTGCAGGTGCCGACAGAGCTGCGTGCCTCCTGGGGGCTCGCAGCCGGGGGCCTTGCCTGGCCGTTTCCAGCTCCGGGGGGCTGCCCACAGGCCCTGGGCAGGGACCCCTCCCTCCAGGAGCCCGGAACGCGCCCCCTCAATCACAGCTCTCTGACTCTTTGGCCTCTCTCTTCCCTTGTCAAGGACTCGGGTGATTACCCCGGCTCACCTGGGAACTCGGGGTGACCGCCCCATCTCCAGATTCAGTCACACCTGCCGAGTCCCTCTTGCCGTAATGGAGAGTCCCTCACGGCTGGGGAGCACCTGCATCTTAGTTAGGGGATGACGTACACTTTTAAATGGCATGACGGGTTTTCCACGCTGTGGAAAAAGCGAAAACACATGGCAGTGAGCAGGAGCAGGTGCAAGCCGCCCACGAGCCCGGCCCCCGGGGGTAAGCACCGCTGCCATGTTCTGGAACGTCCTTTCGGACGCCTGTCCACGCGCACAGACACGCACGCAGCGTGAGAAGGTGTGTGTCGACTCCCCCGAAACCAGAGCGCGAGGGACAGGGAC
>PVJL010007819.1:0-20786 GCA_004026885.1 Lyroderma lyra | reverse complement strand
GGGACACGTGGGAGGGACACGTGGGAGGGACTTGGGAACATCAACACTGAGCAAGGAGTTGGCTGTGCCAGGGACCACGTTTCACCTGGGCCCGGTGGTGACTCCGCAGTCGGAAGAGGCGCTTCCCTCCCGGAGAGACGTGGGGACGTGTCCGTGAAGGAAACGTGGAATGACGTCGTGGACAGGGCTGGGCAGCCGCGCCGAGTGCCTGACCCGGAGGCCGCAGCTGGCTGGTGGTCCCGTGGGCTCATTTCCTCCTTCTGCCTATTTTTGTTGTTTTTTATACCTTTGACATTTTCCGTCATAAAAAATGTAAAGGGAAAGAAACGGGCGTTTTGCAGAGCCCCTGCCGAGCGCCGGGGGCCGGGGGCCGGCTGCGGCGGGGCCGGGCCCGGGCGGGCTGAGGGCCGCTCTTCTCCCCGGGACTTGGCCGCAGGGACGGACAGGCCGTGGGTGAGACCGAAGGTCCGTGTGATCGTGCAGAGGAGCTCCAACGCCCCGGAAGGAAAACGGCCCCGGGCACGGGGAGCGTGGCCGGTGTGGGCCCCAGGGGAGGCCCTGCTCGCCCCTCCTCGGCCCCCGTGAGGGGGCACAGCTCACCAGCCAGTCCCCTCGCGTCCGTCGCATTCTCCCTCTACACCTGCCGTCGGTGCCAAACCCCGGTCTCCCGGCGACGGCGAGGAGGAGGATGCGTTCTGGGCCCTGGGCTTGCCCTGCGAACACGGCCCCGCAGGCCTGGAGTTCCTGAGGAGCAAGGAGATGGCTTGTGAGGTCGGGTCGGCAGACTTTCTGGAGACGATAGGACGCCTTTTGGGCTTTGCAGGCCACATACGGTCGCAGCGACAGTTGCTGAACTCCATCGTGGTAGCCCGAAACAGCCGTAGACAGTAGGCCAACAGGTAGGCATGGCTGTGTTCCAATCAAACGGGGTTCACAAGAGCAGACGTGGCCCCAGGCTGTATGAGAGTTTGCTGCTCTCTGTTCTAGGGAGACACCCATAAGCTCCCCAAGCTATAGCCCCCCGTAAGGGCAAGCCACATAGGTAGACGTGCGTAGCTGGCGAGGACGGAAGGCTAGAGACAGTAAGTCAGATCAGGAATTGGGGAACGTGAGATGGGGTAGTCTCCGCTGATGACCCACTTTAAGACGTCACCATTCTGTTGAGTGACAGACACGAGGGGAGTGGGGGTCATGGAATCATGTGAATTCGAGGCCTTGGCGTTGGAGGCATCATCAGCATGAATGACGAAGTATCTGAAAGCGTGGCGGGGCTTGAAGGGGACAGGGAGTCAAATCTTGGAGTGATCACAGTGTAAGAACGTCCTGGAAGGCAACGTGGTGTAGGGAGTAGGCGCTGGGCTCTGGAATCACACCTCGGTGTTCCCCATCCAGCTTCTCCACTTCCAGCTCTGGGACTGTGGGCACAGCTGGCTTAACCTCTTGGAGCCTCACTTTTCCCATCTGTAAAATGGTCTTCCATGTAAACAAATCGAGGTCCCTGCATGAGAGGCATTCTAGTGCCGGCTGTTAAGGGGACACGTTTGTTTCTACTACTGATGCATGCACGAAGCAGATGTATTCCCAGGGAGTTGTTTCATTTATTTGCTCATTTATTTAGCTAATGTTTATTGAATGATTTAATGTGTTCTGAAATAATGGAGGAGTCACGTTCTTCAGCTGGCCGGCTGCCACGTATGGATCTCTTACTCTGCGCCCGGGCCCTGGCACGTAGCCTTGGCTTCGTGGACAGACAGATGTTGTGTACAGTTGGGTTACGGTATATATGTACCTAATTTATGCTGAGTCAGTGCTGTGCTCTTAGGGGACAGAGAGAGAAGGATTTTTTTTTTTAAATACAGGGAATTTCCCGCTCAGCTGGTCGCTTAGTTCTCAGTTGTACGTGCCCCTCATCATATGAGTAGCTCATAGGCAGCTACTTCTGTCTGTCTGTCTGTCTGTCTGTCTGCCTACCTATCGGATGTCTTTATAATGTTTAGTCAGGTGCTATGCTGAACAATTTAGAAATATTACCTAATTAAACGTGCACGACAACCCTAGAAAGTAGGAACTATTACTACCCCCATTGTATTCACCGGGGTGGGCTAGCTAGGTTGCAGTTATAAACACTACCAAGATTCCAGAGGCTTAACCCAACAGCAGCTGGTTTTTCGCTCATATAATGACGGGTGCAGGTTGGACAGGCCCTATTATAAATGATAGCTATTTGGGACATGAGATCTTTGAGGTCACTGAAGCAAAGGAAGTAAAGAATGGTGGAGGCCTCCTCTCCCTTAACCTTCTCAGCCTAGAAGGTTCTTACCCTTCTCCCTCTCCTCACCGTACCTCCTCACATGGCGCAGACCAGCTGCAGGGGAGGCTAGATGTAAGGGAGCACACTGATGGATACCCTATGGGAGTTAGTTGTCCTGGTGACAGCCGTATTTCAGAGGAAGAGCCGAGGCACAGAGAAATGACGGAAGTTATTGGCGCCAGGTTGCAAGCTAGTGAATAGTAATAGCAGCGGCGGGGTGCGAACCCGGCAGTCCGGCTCCAGAGTGCGTGCTGTTAAGAGCGAGGGTAGGTACTTGCCTCCCGCATCGCCTGGTGCTTAGAGGGATCCGTACGGGGAGGAAACTCGCTGTGCGAGGCTGATGGAAAGATGCTGTGTCTCAGGTGGGTAATTTAAGGGACAGAAAGGGGAAAATTTGGCTGACTGTGGTTTCCATCTTACGTCCTGATTTTTAGAGTACAGCTCCTGTGCAAAATGCAACCCCTCTCTCTGTTATATGTGTGCCAACATTTAGAGCCTCAAATAATTCTATGTACCAGCGAGGGAGCCGTCTGCAATGTGAGTTTAGGTCTTATTGTCATGTTTTCGATAAGACAGATCCTCCCAAGCCGGCTGTCGTTGAGGTTCCGTGTCATCACACGGTCACATCGCGGCTGGGAGACTGAAAATCATTTGTTGCGGGGGTTCTGCCGATGGCTTATCACATGAATGACGGGCCCTTCTCCCAAAGGCTCCCCATCATCTAACCTACTCTTCAGTCCATCTACCCCTCCTTGGTTACTCATTTCCTTTCCGTGACTTTTTAAAAAATATTATAATAACTGCATTTTTATGTAGCCAGGAGCATTGACAACCCTTTCAAAGTTCTCTCGGGTTTATAAAAATACCTAAGATTTAGCATATATAAAATAGACTTATTTGTTAAACTCTACAGTGCAAAGGAAATGTTTAACATCAAGGATCATCTGAGAATTAACTAACTCTAGACCTAAGTCTTTTAGAAGGAGGAGTCACCCGGAACGGCAGGGGGGTGTGTGGCTCTTATTCTCTCCTCTGCGTAACTGTGTAGGTCTCCTGTTGTCCAAGGATTACAACCAATCGCGAAGCTGGAGGGTATCTATCCTACTGTTTTTCTTCCACCTCCTGGCTTCCTGGGCGAGACATTGATGTTTTCCCAACCCCGCATGGATCTCCCTTCTTTTGGTTACAGAAACCCCGTGTTCCTGGGCAGCTCACCCCTCTCCAGTCTGAGTTCACGTGGACAGTGAGTGGCCACCACCTCTGTCTCCAAGCTGGGCACATGACCCAGGCCTGGCCAATCAAAGCAGGGAATCACCCTGGCCACATGGTCACTCCAGATTGGTCCAGCCAGAGATAATCCCAGGATTGCTCAGGAAGCCACCGGGAAAGGTGTTCTGTCTTTTCCTCCAGACTTGGAGCGTTGAGGTGATAAGTCTGGAGCTGCTGAGGGCCACCAGCTGAAGGGATTGTGTGTGAGACACAGCAGAGCTGGGCAGTGGCCAGGACCTGCGTACTTGTGGTGTCATTTTGAGCCTCTCTACCTGGCCATGCCCTAGGCCAACACTACCCATTAGTTAGTTAAGTGAAGCAATAAATACTATTTTTTTTCCTTAAGTGTGGGTTAGGTTTCTGACACTTGCCCGTGACTGACTGACACGAACTCCTACGTGGACTTGCCCAACGACCCTCTGGTATTCTGTACTAGGCAGCTTCCTCTAGGTTCTGCTGCAGTAACAAATAGCCCTCAACTCTCAGTGCCTCGTTCCAACAGAAGTTTGTCCACTCTGTCACCTTTGGCTCTGCTTCATGTTTCTTTTCCTCCTGCGACCCAAGACGAAGGGCCGGCTCCCTCCTGCATTCTCAAGCAGAGGGAGAGAGGAAGTGGCTGACGCACCCAATGGCCACCATCACTTCCGCTCACGTTTCAGTGACCAGGACAAGTCCCAGGGCCAAGCGTGATGTCGGCGCTGTGGGGGAATTGACACCGCTGACAGGGTGGGGACACACAATTCTCCTGCCGGGAAGGGAGTCATAACTGGGGACAGGAATACAGTGAACCACATGAGCTAAGCAGAGCTCGATGAGGGTGTTTTCTTCCCCACCTTTCAACCGGGTGGACTGCATCCTATCTCCTGTTGGCTTTCCTCCTCCTTAGGAACCCAG
This sequence comes from Lyroderma lyra, assembly GCA_004026885.1. Taxonomy (NCBI): domain Eukaryota; kingdom Metazoa; phylum Chordata; class Mammalia; order Chiroptera; family Megadermatidae; genus Lyroderma; species Lyroderma lyra. The sequence goes on along the minus strand of PVJL010007819.1, from coordinate 16,312 downwards.
GGCCACCCCCTTTTGTGGTGCACAGTCCCGACGCAGCCTGCAGCCATGACATTATTTGCTACCATAGTAAGACCAGGAAAAGTTTTGCTTGTTATTTTCACCAAAAAGAATCGACCAGATTCACTCGCAAGAATAAACCCCTGAATAAGCACGAGGAGCAGAAATGCACGGCTGCCTGGCTGGTCCCCCGTCCCAGGGGAGAGGGCCATGAAAGACATCCTCGAAGCTGAGACCTTCAATGAAACAAAGGTTGTGTTTTAAAAGCGAAAGGGTTGCTTTGGGTGAAATGTCTTTTCAGCTGGGTTCTACCCGTGGATAAACAAAAGAAAAGGAAACATATCCACCATACTTTTATGTCCGTGAAAGGTATCTTATGACCAAAAACTGAGGTGCAAACAAAAGTGTCACCATGCCATTTGAGGACAAGCCCCAGCTGTGTGACAGTCTGTCTGTCGGTGCTGAGGTTGACCGTGGGACGGAAACTGCCGGGGCCTTGCAGCCGGCCCGGGAAGCAGCCTGTGCTAATTCAACGGGGTCACATCCAAGAAGTGGCCGCCGTGCCCTGCCGAAGGGGGGTTGGCGTATGGGTGGCCCCTTTTCTGAGGCGGGCAGCACCGCCTCCTCTCCTCCTTCTCCTCGTTTCCAGGTAGCTCAGGGACCCTGCGTGAGGCAGCAGGGCCAACCCGTGGGGTCCCAATCTTAGCTCTGCTGTTTGCTGGTTGGTGTTTTAGTTTCCCCAGATGTCACTCCAGCGCTGGTGGCTGAAACCAACACACATTTATTCCCTGACAGTTCTGGAGGCTGGACGTCCGGAATCAGTTCCTTCTGGAGGCTCCAGGGGAAAATCTGTCTCCTTGCCTTTTCTAGTCCTTGGAGGCACCCCTATTCCGGAGGGCTCGTGACCCTCCCTCACGTCACTGTGACCGCTCCCTTCTGTTGTCACATCGCCTACTTCTGCAGCAGGGCCTCCCTCTGCCTCCCCCTGATAAGGGTCCACCTGGGTAATCTCAAGAGCCTTAATCACATCTAGAAAGTTCCTTTCATCATTTAAGGGGCCATCTACGAGGGCTATCGGGGAAAATGCAGCCGTTGTCAGGATAATGAGATGGTTTCCTGGCGGTGTACCTTCTGGACAGCCGCACTGTTCACAGTGTGGGGGTTGGATGTGGACATCTTGGGGGGCCATGCAGTCTGCTGTCGTGGGGTCCCCTGGAGTGAATCCCTTCACGTCTCTGAGCAGTGCTCGCTCCTGTGCTGTCAGGATGCACCTAATTCCCACAATGAGCGTTTGCATCGGAGCTCCTGGCTGGGGGCCACAGACATTCAGGGGCTGCTTCCGAAAAAGGGTGCCGGGAGCCAAAAGAGAACCCACAGACCCAAAGGGGCCGGGCTCCAGGGCACACGACACGTGCCTTCGGGACACCACCACCTGATCTCCGCCAGTCCCTCGGGGTTCCCGTTCCAGGGGGACAGCTTGGCTGAGCTCGGGCCTCAGCTACATTCCCTGGTCACAGGGAGGGACAGCTGTCAGCGGAATCTTAGGGCTGGTACCCCGGGAACAGGGAGGGGGTGACGGGCAGAAACCATGAAAGATGCCGACTGGGGAGGCCTCGGGGGAGGTAGGCAAAAATGACAGCCTTTCTTCTGTCCTTGCTGTGGCCGGATGACACGTGGGCGGTGGACAACGACCAGGCCGGGGGACGGCAGACTGTCCGCGTGGCAGACAGAACGGGCGCTCTGAGAATCGCAGCCGGTCGGCACGCAGACGAGCCCGCTGTGGCTTTGGCTGCGCGGTTAACCGCCCCACGGCACGAGCCAGGCCGGCGTCTCCCCTCCGTCCGGGATTTACCTACTTTGGGGCCAAGTTTCGTAACTTCCTGGGCGCTCTGTTTCTAGATGGTCCCATTTCACTGTTCGGATTCATCTTGTTTATTTTTAAATCCCGAGTCTTCAGTCTCGTCCTGGGTGTACAACTCCTCTTCCCCCCCTTTGTCCGCCTCCGGCCACAGCCGTCCATGACTCAGGGGTCCCTGGACTTGGAAGAGGGGGGGGGGTGTTGCTTCTTTCTTCCACTGGTCTCTATTGAACTTTAGTCTCCACAGTACCTACAAGTTCCTGTGACTTTGTCACCAACAGCAATCAGAGATGTTCAGGTCACACTACAGTTTAGAAGCACATACGTTACCGCATCACCAACTGTTTTTTGTTTGTTTGTTTTTGACAGTTAGAGAACTCCACGTCCATGTAGTGGGTTTGCTTTGCAATCTCCACGCTTCTGTGTTTAAAAACATTATTCTGACAAGGACTCCCAACTGCCACACGGGAAGGGGCCCGTGGCAGGAAACGAAGACCTCCTGCAAGACATCTGGAGGGGTGGAGAGGGAGGAGGTGGACTCTGCCCCCCACCCCCCACCTTCCTGGGCACCCCGTTTGGAGCAGGAGGAGGGCGGGTGGGGAGGAGGCGGGTCTTTTCAAGGTTTTCCTTAAGACATATTCGAGAAACCACACAATGAGTTACAAAGAGACTAAATCGCAGGACAGTCTGAGCACATGGAAAAGCGTCAGTGTCACAGCCCTGAGTTTTGAGGCGGTCGTGCCCGCGGGCAGAGGGTGAGCACGCCGGTTAGGGAGCACGTTAACGGGACCCCCGCGCCGCCGCCAACGACGGGTGGAGAATGGGGCTCGGCCTGATGCCGGGGAGGCAGGGTGGTCACAGCCGCCTGTGGCTCTCCCCAGGGGAAGCTCGCGAAGGGACTGAAGCCCGATCACGTCCCATAACATCCCAGCGTCGTGTCTGAATGTGCGTCAGGGGCGCTGGAGGTCACGCGGCCGGCTCTCCCTGACGGACGCTGGAGCTTCTCCTCCCGCCACAGAGTCCCCCGCGGTTCCGGCCTCAGGGCGCGTCCTCCGCGTCCGGATATTCCCACCATTTGAAGCTCGTTGCTCAGGAACGTCTGGGGGAGCCGTTAAGGCCGAGGGCGGGGGCCGGGTGACCGCTTTCGCTGGGCACCCTAACTAGGGGTTATCAGTCCCGGGCCCTGCGCGGCCTGGTGAACGGTGGCTGATTTCAGGCCCCTGTGGCAGTTTGCAAATGGTTTTGCGTCTAGTTGTGCCCTCACGTTACAAGGAAACGCCGTAATCTTGTACCTGATGAACAGCAGGTAGCACTGGAGTCTGAGATGCACTGCGCAGTATGAAGCAAGCTTTCCTCCTTTCTGCTTTATTCCGCTTACCTGCCATTCCGGCGTACCTCTCGTCCTAGGGTGGATGGAGACGTGGACCGAGACTTACCCCCCAGATTCTCCTTGGTGTGCTTGTAAGCATGCTGTGGCTTCCTTAGGTCCTGGAGATGTTCTAGTTAGCATCCAAAACACCGTGTGTGCGTATGTGTGTATATGTGTGTGTGCGCACGTGTGTGCGTGCGTGTGTGTGTACATGTGTGTGCATGTGTGTGCATGTGTGTGTGCGCGCGCGTGTGTATACGTGTGTGCGCGCGCGTGTGTGTGCATGTGTGTGCGCGCATGTGTGTGCGCGCGTGTGTGCATGATGTGTGTGTGCATGTGTGTGCGTTTGTGTGTGCGTGTGTGTTTGTACATGTATGTGCGCGTGTGTGCGTACATGTGTGTGCGTGTGTGTGCGCGCGTGCGTGTGTGCGCGCGTGTGTGTGCATGTGTGTCTGTGTGTGTGCGTGTGTGTACGTGTGTGTGCATGTGTATGTGTGCGTGTGTGTGTGTACGTGTGTGTGTGCGTGTGTGTGTGTGTGCGTGCGCGTGTGCGTGTGTGTGCGTGTGTGTGCGTGTGTGCGTGTGCATGCACACACACACAAGCACACACACACAATCAGAAAATGATTCTGTTGCTTCTCAGAATTAGAGCACCGATTCTTGAGATCCAAAGATCTTTAATTCGCATGAATTAATTTGAGAAAAAGGAAACAGGACACATGAGCATTCCCAGTAAAGCAGTTCTCCTGGGAGACACAGCGGCGCTGCTTTGCACGGTGGGGCGCACGCCCCGCCTGCTCTGGAGGTGTCCAGTTTTAGCCCTTGAGGAGCCTCAGCTGCCTTCGCCTGTGATTGGCAGGCTCGGCTCCGCCCCCGCCCCGCCCCCCTGGTTCCCCAGTGATGAGCAGTCGCCTCCACTCTGTCTCTTGTTTTTATTTGACCCGGAGCCAGTTGCACTGATCCCAAAGGCGAGAAAAGGGCCCAGCTGCGCTCCTCTGCCTTCAGGTGGGCCCGCCGGACGGCCGGTAATCCCCAGGACGACTCTCCCCAGATTCGGTCCTTGTCCTTTGGCCTGATTTACACTGGTTCTGGGCTTGAGAACAAGACAGCGCCCATTATGTAGGCGTGAAAGCAGGGATGTCACTAAAGGTGACCTCGTATTACCATTTGAAGGCCTTTTGGAGATGTCATTGTGATGCAAAGCGGTGGCGGGTTGCATTACTGGTGAAAGCCCTTTGTTGGGCCGCCCGGCCTGTTTGTGTCCCAAGATGGGCAGTTCTGGGGACACAAACAGAGCGGGGACACTGTTACTTTGAGGGGGCTTTCGTGACCTCACTGGAGGGACACACACTCAAAGCAGGGAAACGGCCGCGGCGCGGCCAGGCGCCATCGCTCTCCCCCAGATGCAAGCGCCGGACTGCACTTGGCTCTGCCGTCCTGCCGCGATTTCCCCGCGGAGCCTCAGACGAGGGAGCCCCTGCCAAGTCGGTAGCGAGCGCGGAGAGAGGGCGCTCTCGTGAGGACGGCCCCTCGCCCCGTTTTGATTCCCTGTGCACGTGGCTGGGTCTTCCTGTTTAACGCTTGCAGCTGCGAGACCCTGAGTTCCCTGTCAGTGACCTTGTGAGCTGGCCCTCTCTTTGGGCCACTCGCTGTTTCCCAGCCAGTCAGCATCCTCAGCAGGAAATGGTCACCCGCTCACCTCTCTGGGCCTCAGTTTCCTCACTCTCATCGCTGTGAGAATTTCATGAGCTCACGTGTGGAAAGGCTTGCATGCCAGGCCAGGCCCGGGGCTGGCTCCCCAGATACTCACTGAGTGTCTGCTACACGCCCGGCATTGTCCCGCATGCTGGGGCCACCCCGGGGAGCAGGCACAGGCCCGGCTCTGCCCTCGTGGAGCTGTCAGTCCAGCTGAGGATTGGGGCATTAATTAGAGAATCGCACAGATTCCGTCTCCAAATTGGGCCAGGGACTAGAAAGGAAAAGTACGCGGAACTCCACTGGGCCCTGGCCTAGTCAGAAGACGCCTTCCAACAGCTCTCGTGTGGGGGCGGGAGGGGGCACAGGGAGGGTCGGGGAAAACGGGCATCCGGCCCCCCTCCCCTCAGGTGCCCTTGAACAAATTGGGAAAAAGCGCCCTTGGCCTAGGGCAGGTGGAGCCCTGGCCCCTGAGCATGGCTTAGAAAGCAGGGCCTGGGCGGGTTCAGCGCCCTCCGGCCCATCCGGGTGCCCTGTGGCAGAGAAGTCCCCGCGCAGACGGATGCAGCCGCTGGCCTGGCTGGCAGGGAGAGGGCCCTGCAGGCCGAGCCGCGTCCCTCTGCAAAGGCCCTGGGGGGGAGGGCACCCTGAGGAGATGTCTGGGGCGGGAGGAGCAAGGCAGCAGGGAGGGGCGTCTGGACAGCCGGCAGTGACCACCAGCTGGTGCTAACGCTCCAGGGCACGGTTCTCCTGGGTTCACTGCCGGCCCAGCTGCGTCTCCTGGGAGCATCGGGGCTCTCCAGACGCTGTTGGCTTTTTACTAGGGAAGGGGGATCACCAAAGGGACACATGCGAGGTGGCTGTCACACACCTGAGACTCGGGGAGCAGGGGCCATGGGCAGAGGGAGATGTTGCCTGTGGAAAGCAGGGAGCCCATGCACCTCCCGTGAAATCCGAAAGCTCCACTACAGCCCACAGGGCTCGCGTCGGGCAGGGAGTGACAACAGAAACAGAACCAGCAAAAACAAAACACACAAACACACAAAAAAGCCAGCACATCCAGTAAATATCGGTGGAAGCAGAGCTTAGGGAAAGGTTCTCTCTGAGGGTGTAACTCTCTCTCTAACGTCGGGGGGCCGCCTTTGCTCCCACGTGTGGAGACGCAGCACCTGGCGACAGCGCCTGGCGACAGCACCTGGCGACAGCACTGCTGCTAGAAAGGGGCCCATTAACCCCAAGGTCCCTCCCGGCTGTGATTTCTTTGATTCTAGAATAGCTCAAAAGAGCACTCATTCATTCATTCACACAAATACACTGTGTCAAGGGGGGTTGTTTCGGTGGGGACCGGGGTGGTTTTTAAGTTGAAATTTAGAGGCAAATAAGACGCGGGATCCTGGGGCATCGCGCACTGGTGCCCGGTAGCCGTGCGGTCTGTGCCCAGCTGGGCATCTGCAAGCGTTTGCCCAGCTGCGGTCTGGCATGGCACGGCATTAGGAGGGAAGTCAGGGCTCTGGGATTGGATGGGTCTGGGCCCTGGCTAGGCCACCCACAAGCTGTGTGACCTTGGGCAGGGTAGTCAGCCTCTCTGTGCTTGGCAATCAGTGTCAACTCAAATGAGGGCTGTCGTTAGGGAGAGGCTCAGCGGCCAGGGCACTAGGGAACCCCTCAGTGGTTTCTGGGGATCCTGCCCTCCATGTGACCCACGTCCTTTCAGAGGTTTACTCCTTTCTGCTATATCCAAAATGCCTTGATTCCAGCTTTGCAGCTGTGTTCTGGGGAAACAGAAGGAACCGGAATCATGTCAGACTTGGAAGCTCTTGTCAGCAGTAGTATCTCTATAAACCTTCAGTGGGGGGTGGCGGTGGCTAAAGGACATTTAGCCGTAATATTTAAACGTGGTTTCAGTGACCGAGAGTCACACCACGATCTCAGACAGCCCTCAAGAGCAGACACTTGTCAGCTGACCCAGCACTTGCGATAGTTTATTGCTCCTTAAGACGTACTAACAAGACGTAAAAAATATGCTCGAGTTTAAGTGGATGCCCAGTGATCAGAGATAAATTCCAGCCTTTTGCTTCCAGCAGGAAGTGGGGAAGGGGCCCTTTCTTAGTTCGTAGTTGGCACGCGGGGCGGAAAGGTGCCCCTGCTCCGTGTCCGGCTCCGTGTGCACGTAGCCCTGTCAGCGACGTGTGTGCTGCAGCCTCGGGGCCTAGCTTTACGCCACCGAGTCCTTCCAAGCAGAGCGGACTCTCAGCGGTCTAAGATCACGCTGCTTCCAAACAAACAAAAATCCAAGCAGTGCTCACTCAGACCTAAGCTTTTCTATCAGAAGTGACGTCACTGCTTTCCAAGAATGGGAATGCAGGAGGCACTAAATCAGAGAGGCCATCACGTTGTCAGCGGTCCCGCTGAGGCCAAGGGACGGATCCTCACGGGCGTCTGACCGTTTCATTGCTTTTTCAGCCCGCGGCCTCCCGTCCCGCTGTCCCTCCTGCTCACAGAAGAGGAAGCCGCACTCATCATCCAGTCCTTCTGGAGAGCCTATCTGGTAGGGGTCACGTGCAATTCCGGCGCTTGGCCTGGTGGGAATTTCCCTGGTGGGGAGGGCCCCTGGGAAAGCCCTTGGGTGAATCTGAAACAGGGGATAGGACAGCAGACACCCAGACCTCAGGGACAGGACTCTCTATAAAATAGTTCTCAAGAGTGATGGAGATTCTTTGCCAACCCCCTTTTGCAATTATCCTTTAAAATACCCTCCGACCTTTGAAAGTTGGGTTGCTGGCCTATATTACCTGAAAAATAATATTACATACATACAGAGAGCAATGCATACTCATTTCAGAAAAAAAAATTAGAAAATTCAGATAAAACAAATAAAAATTTTTTGAGTCATTGATAACTGTCACCCACGAATTATCATGGTTGACACTTTGGGGTAAACGTGTCCAAATCTTAAAAATCTTAATACATAGAATAACATATAAATACCTAACATATAGAAAGCAACCTTTTCTTTTAAAACTTGTCTTTTCTAACCACTTTTCTGTTGGCTATTTCCAGTTTATCGTGATTATAATACACACTACGGTACGCATCTTCCTGCAGTTATTTTGCACATTTGTCTGATTATTTATATAGGAGGAATTCTAGAAATGGAATTTCTAGGTCCAGTACACACAAGAGTGGCATGTGTATCTCGTGCTAAAACGTGCACGACCTCTCTGATTAGGCAGCAACTAGAGCATCAGTGCTAACAAGCTTCCTGGTACACCTGAAGCTCCCATCCTAGGTCGCAGAATGGCTGCACCCATGTCTGAGTGTCACACATCAATGGAGCAAGGTGAGATGTGGTATCAGCGGTGGCTGTCACAGGAGAAGTTCCCAGGGGATTTCCAGGGAGACCAGAGATCTCCAAACTGCTGCGCTCCTCAGGGCTGATGTAGACAAAATAGACTGAGGTGAATAGTTGTCCATCAAGAAGTCAGATTAATTCTAATGAGCTCCCATCAGTCCTGTCACATGACCGTTAAATGGGACCGCCCAGGCTTACAAGGACCTTACTGTCCAAAGTGATCGGGTGCAGTCTTCTCACGCCTTTTGTACGTGGCACATCCCTAAGAACCTGGGTTCAAGTCAGGTGTGAATATGAAATCACAGACTTGCACGTTATCAGGAATAGTCTGGTCCCAAAGGGTTAAACACCAGGCACAAAACCCTCTGTCATCCCCCACGATGTCTATTCAGCATTTCATGCCTATTTTATAAATGCGGGCTTTTCCCTTCATAACCGAACACCTGTGGATTGGCTGAAGTTCAGTGATACCAGTCCAGGCACAAGATTCCTGCATTCCTCGTGCTTCTTGAGTTCCATTTTTGTCATCAGTGTTATGTCCTTTGTGAGACTTAGACTTTTTGCACTAAAATCAGCAATTCCGTTTTACTATTTTCTGTTTCATTTTATGGAACAATAAGAGCAAGATGCAATTTTATTTCTTTAAAACAGCAAAGCCCTTTCTTCAAACCAAATCATACCCAGAAGCCTGGCATGTGACCAGTAGGTGACAGTAAAAGCGGACGGACTGTCCCTGACTCTCCCGTGCAGTAAGAGTCCCCTCCCCCCCGGCCCTCCATACGGGGCCCGTGTTATGGGCACAAATTCAACATCAGTGACTTGGACTCATCACACCCACAAACACTGCTGTGTGAAAAGATCTACAAATGGCTCAAACTTTAACTGTGGCTGTAGCACCGTCGTCATATAATAGCTAGAAGTGTCCCCCCAGGTACAAAAGATGTTTGGGGGTCCGCGTATACTGCATGAAAGTGTACGCTGGCCCAAGGCAAACATCGTGGGCGCTAAAAAGCCACCCGAAGGAGGCCAAGTGGGGGGAAGGCCCCAAGTTGTCACGAGCAGGAAAGGGTGTCTGAGGCCTGGAAGGGTCCACAGGAACAGGGGACTCGATCTCAGGGGAGAATTAGGGACACTGTAGCCTTGTATGTGCCGGACAGATCGGCTTTTTTCACCAAGAGAATGTGTCGTGATTTTCATTCATTAAAAAGTGATTGAAACCATGTCGTCGTCTCAGTGGGCGCAGAAAAGCCATCTGACAGCGTCCAGCCGCCTTTCACGATAAAAACTCTAAACAAACTCGGGACAGTCAAGACCGTCTGGAAAAGGACACGTAGGGCAGCCTCCCGGCCACGTCCCCCCTGACGGCCAGGGGACAGGACGAGGATGTCCTCCCGGGCTACTTGGGTGCAACACCGTGTTGGAGGTTGTCGCCATGGGAATGACGCAAGAGGAAGACATGCACGGCATTCGGCCTGGAGAGGACAGGCCTTTAATGGTGTGACAGGACCGTTTATATCGAAAATCCTGATTCGCCAGAAAGTAAGTAGAATAAACAGGTCCGGGAAGGTTGTGTTGCCGGAAAACGGGCCCTTGGTGACCCCACCAGAGAGAAGTCAAGGGCACACGGACGCAGCCACGCACGCGGTGAATTTAGTACGAGAGGACCGTCCGCTCCCAAGGTGGTGGCAGCGGGCAGGTCAAGGCCACTGCGCGCGAGGACCTAGAGGCTTAGGCGTTCTCTGAAATCAGGGTGCCCAACGTTCAGGGTTTCGGGGACCACGCGCTCCCGTGGGGAGGTGGGGTGCTCTAGTCCTCATTTGGCCTCTGTCGGAACTGCCTGCTGATAGCATTGGAGTCCGTTGTCATTAGCTCAAGTTCACCGTGAGGGGCAGAGGTGTCCCCGGCCACTGGCCGGTCGGGTGGCCGCGCCTTTCCGTGAGGGCGATGTCATCTGCTCTGTCCTGGGTGTCCCCTCACTCGCTCCTTCCCCTCGCCCCCGCTCTCTCCCCCGGCCCCTGGGAGAGCAGCAGGACATACGATCAGTGTCCCAAAATCAGCAGTGTGGCTCGCTGCTTAGCAGCAAGCGGCCTGCAAACGCGCGGATGCAGGAAAGCCTGCCCTTGGGAAGGTGCGCCTTAGGCCTCGGACTGCTGCATAAGGACCAGGAAGCAAGCCGTGGTTTTGTTTCTTCCAGCCCTGAGGTTTTGGCCTGGGATTGTCAGTGACAAGCACACACCCTATGACAAGAAAAGGAGATTTTCAGGAGTTCACAACGTGTGCTGTCACGGCCAGCACCCACCTGGACTTCCCGCTGACCCTCCCGTGTGGCTCTCACTGCACCGACCCATGGAGTTTTGTTTTTTTCTTTAATTGACAAAAACCTTTACTTGTAATTTCTTAAATACCGTGAAGGAAAACTACAGTCTCTCCCCAAAGGTTTGGTCTGTGGCAAAATACACATAACGTAGAATCCACCACTTCAACCATTTTTCAGTGTGCTGTTGCGTGACACTGAGCACATCTGCACTGTGGTGTGCCCATCACCGCCATCCATCTCCGGGACCTTTTCCACCCTCCTGAACGGAAACTCTGTCCCCATAAACAACTGTCTGCTCCCTGTCCCCAGCCCCTGGCCACCACCCTTCCTCCCGCGTCGTCTCTGTGATTTTGACGCGGCTCAATACCTCGCAGGAGTTGGAACCGGGCAGTGTTTGTCCTCCTGTGCCTGGCTCATCTGACTCAGCATCGTGCGCTCCGGGTTCACCTGTATTCACGTGTGTTAGAGCTCCCTTCCTTTGGAAGACGGAAGTCCTGAAATCCAGAAATCTGACATCATCGCTTGTTTCCATAGAACTGGTTGGACATCTCATAAAAATATATTTTTAGGGAGCTCCCTGGTGGTGTGGTGGCTGAGGCTTCGGCGCTGTCGACAGTGCGGCCTTGGTTCGATCCCCAGCCAGGGAGCTACCCACATAAAATATATATATTTTTTTAACTGACCACATTTAACAGAGGTGTCACATGATATGAAAAGCTGCTTTGTGGTGGGTCATTCTTGGTGACTGGGGCTTTCTAATTAGAATTATAAATGGGGTCCCGGAAGTTATTACTGGACATTAAGTACTTCCGTAGAAGTAGACGTGCTCTTCTTTCTTTTTTTTTCCAAAACACTTGTGCTTCATTAATGGTTACAAAGCCAGATGGCTCCAACATGCAAAATTGAGTGGGTTTTTTTTTTTATTCCATTTGGATATTGTGAACGAAATCTGGTCCTCTGAACGTTCTCCTTTCTGAAGTGATTGGTGACAAGCCCCTCGACCACATCAGAGGTGTGATAGGTGACAGTTGACAGAGAAAACTGTTCTCTTGTGAAGTTCAAATGAGGTCCTCGTGGGCCATAGTGATTGCAGTTTCTTTAATGATGTAGGAGGCAGACACCAGATACGTCCACTGAATATTTCCTCTCCCCGAATAAGCTCCTGCTCTTTCATGCGCGTTTCTTCTCTTTGATTCTGCCTGACTCGGCCTCGATGCCAGCCCGGCACACGTCAGCTCCCTCCCTCCCCCGGGGTCAGCTCCCCGCCGCCTCGTGACAGCTGAATCAGAGGCCGCCAGGCGTCGCGTTATTTGATGAACAATGCGATGCGAGGTTGCTCCAGCAGCCCCTTGTGGCTTTGCAAAATTTAGAAACCAAACCCAACCCAACCCAACATCCTAATCCCCGTCTGCACTTACACCTGTACAGTGAACTGACCAGGAAGAAAGCTGCAAGATTTAGCGTTGGACAAGGCTAAAGAGGTGGCCGGTGCCAGCTGTGACATTCACGTACGGCCTTCTGGCCGCAGAGGTCAGTCCGTGATGCGGAGAGAGCAGAAGTCAGGCCGATCCCTCCTAGAGAAGCCCCGTTCTGGGATCTCATCGGAGTTGCTGGGGCGGAGTAGCCCGCTCTGCTCTGCGCAGAGCCCGCTGGGGAAGTGCCCCTCGAGGCTGCGGAGCTGGGCGGCAGAGGTGGGGCCGGAGTCCGGGGACACTGTTGGAGCACCTGGGTCCAGCCGTGCCAGGAGTCCTCCTCAAGAGGGATTTCTGTCCCAGTCCAGCGTCCTGACACTTATAACTCTCAACATCAAAATTTCTAGACTCTTGGTTACATGCACACGGAGGAGGTTTGGGCACAGCATAAAAATCTGGGTCTGCTCGTGCATAACCACTGTCCCAGTTTGTCCCAGGGAACGCCTGTGGCCCACATAGCAGGGGGTTCGGCTGGAGACTGGCAGCTTACCCCAGGAGCAAATAGGTCTAAAAGCTGTGTTTTCATTGTTTAAGTAACACATGACTCTTGTAGGGAAAAAACAGATAATGCATAAAAGCAATTTTTAGTTATATGATGTATTCATCATGCTAGAATTTTTCTATTCATGTAGGATTTTGGGGGGCACACAATAGAGATGATAAGTGCGGTGTGGTGCCTGCTCTCTGTCCTTAGTGATATACCAGAAATAACCTATCTTGGTCAGCGCCCAAGGCTGTACCTCACAGATTTCAACGGCTTCCTGATAGACCTCTCACGAATGTGCCGAACCCCAATTCATGTAACTGTAGCTGGTTGGACATTGTAGTTTTCTCTCCTAGGTAAAGTTCATATGTCTTTGCACACGTATCTGATTTTTCTCTATAAGATTAACTGCTAGCAGTGGAACTGATGGCTCAAAACGTAACCAGAGGATGATAATCACTGCAGAGGCTGGAGTGTAGCCGCTAGGCCTGTCTCTGCACGGTCAGTCCGTGCAGGTGCACCCGAGGCGCCGGCTGTGATGACGGGGCGGAGAGAGGGGGAAGGAGGAGGTCGCATGTGAGCATGGAGCATGCCGGGAGGGCGGAGGTGCGGGCACGCTGTGCTGCAGAGGACGGGCAGTGAGTGTCCCGTCGCGTGAGTTGTGCCCTGTGCAGCTCTCAGGGTGGGGGACACCGTTTGCATTCACACACAGCAGACCCCTGAGGCTCCCAGAAGCCTGGCAAATGAACTGAGTGGCCCGTAGTACGCCTTCGCCCCCCTCACCCCCACGGGCCTCGGAAGCTGCTCTCCCTCCTGGTAGCCGGAGGCTACGTGACACGGTGAAGATGGCGTCGGTGACACAGTCTTAGAAGCACTACGGGTTTTGATTCAGCATCTGAGAGTTTTCTTCCTGAAATTGCAGGGCATCTTGTAGATTAAGTAAAATGTATAAGCAACTAATATTGAATATGTAGTCATTGTAAAGTAAACGTGGGGCTTTTTGCGGAAGTAAGAAAAGAAATCCATCTGAAAATTCATTTGGAATCTCAAGGCATCCCGAATAGCCAAACAATCTTGAAAAAGAGACAAAACTGGAGGACTCACCTTTCCTAATTTTAAAACTTACTGTAAAGCTGCAGTGACCAAAACTGTGTGGCATTGGCACAAAGACAGACTCATAGGCCAATAGAATAGAATCGAGAGCCCAGGAATCAGCCCTCACGCAGATGGTCAAATCGTTTTTGACAGGGGTGCCAAGACCATCAATGGGCAAAACAGATGGTGCTGGGAAAACTGGATCTCCACGTGCCAAAGCGTGAAGTTGGACCTCATTTAACGCCGAGTACAAAAATTAACTCAAAATGGATCAAAGACCTAAATGTAAGACCCAAGACAGTAAAACTTTTAGAAGAAAATATGGGACAGAAGCTTTATGACATTGGATTTGGCAATGATTTCTTAGACATGACCCCAAGGCACAGGTAACAAAAGAAAAAGTAGACAAATTGGACTTCATGAAAATAGAAACATTTTGTATTAATACATCAAGAAGACACCATCCATGGAGTCAAAAGACAACCCATGGAATAGAAAACGTTTGCAAGTTATGTATCTGGTTAGGGATTGATGTCCAGGACGTACAGAGAACGCCTGAAACACGACGATAAAAGAAAACCTGATTAGGAGGTAGGCAAAGGACTTCGATAGACCATTTCTCTAAAGAAAGTGTATGAATGGCCAACAGGTACGTGAAAGGATGCTCAACATCACTAATCCTTAGAGAAATGCAAATCTAAACCACAGTGAGAAACCATCTCCCATCCATTAGGATGGCTGTTGCAAAAACAAACAAACAAACAAACCAGAAAACAACAAGGATCGGCGAGGGTGTAGAGAAATAATTAACAGAATATTAATAGCATTCTATTAATATTCTGAGTGAAAGAGGCCAGTCCCGGAAGGGAGGTACGAAGACTAGGGGGGTCGCATTCATAAAGGCAGAAAATAACGATCGTGATTGGCCGGGGCTGGGGGCCGGGGGCCGGGGCCAGCGGGAGAAGCCATGTTGGAAGGAGACACATCTGTCTGAACCCTGATGTCCCCTCTGCTTATCCTTAACGTTGGGTCGGTTGGGGAGCGTCTAGAAAATGGCAACGGCCATCGTTTTTGCCCAAAGATCGAATCAGCTGGCCAGTCCCGGTAAGGGGCATGGCGCAGTGCCAGGCACGTCCGAATTCCACGATAAATCTTCGTGGAATGTCACCGGCATTGTTCTCGTGTTCTTGGTTCTATTTTCCTGAACAGGGACTCTTCGAAAAAGCCAGCTAGTAGCCCCCTTGTGCTTCCTGTGGCACCCCGCGCACCGCCTGTCTCAGGGCCTTTGCACTTGCTGTTTGTCCTTGGCGTCCGCAGCCGTCGATCACGGTGACCGCCCTTCCTTCGTTCAGAGTTCTCAGATGTCCCTCCCGGTCACCCTTCCTAAAACAGCGCCCCGCTGTGACTCTCCGGCCTCTTACAAGGCTTCATCATCACGTTGGATATTCACTTGTCCCCTGCCTGTCACCCTACAGCTAGAACCTGAGCCCCGTGAGGACGGAGGTTGCTTGACTCGTCCGCCGTGCACCCCGGCCCCTAGAGCGCTGTATTAGGCACTTTGTAACTCTTGTAGCGACTAGCCGACTCTCTCTCGTGAGGGCATGGGAAAATGAAGACCAAGCCGGATGGCAGCCTGCGAGAGCTGCTCCTCAGGGGCCGACACAGCCACTTGCACGTGGACTTGTGACGCTCCAGGACCCTTGAACTCAGCAGCTGTGCCTGTTGATGTCCCGGTGCCCACACGCGAGGGCCGTGTATTCGGTTTATCGTTGTGAACCACCCCCTCACCCGCCTCGCGGTGCGGAGAAATGAAGTGTGCTGGGGGGGGGGTACGACCCCCGCCCCCACCCCGACGGGCTTGGAAGGGCACCGTCAGCCGGAGGCGCACGGGGCTGGTGATCGGGTCATCTGGGATTGGCACGGAGCAGAGTTTCTTCATTCTGGAACTGCTCATACGATGGCTGATACCTGCTGGCAGCGGGGCCGGCTTTGCCGGCAGGGCCAGCCCCTGGGTCGTACAAAAGGAATGCTGGCGCTCCTCATACCCTTGGTGACTCGAGCGGCCTGCCCAGGGCTCCCCTGGGAGGCCTCTGTGGAAACATCTCCTTTCTCTCTGGAGCCTTCTTGGTGTTTGCTACCACGTGACCGCCCCAGCCAGAAGCTCCGCTCCCAAAGGGGCCCTTTCTGTAGGCTGTGTGGCCGGTATTTGTGAAATACCACGTGGTTGACATTGGTCGTGAGCATCTTACAGCTCGTGGGCAGTGTTCGCAAGCTGAGGGCGGTCGAGGCCCCCGATTCGAGTCCCGCGGGGCAGGCGGGACCTTCTCGATGGTTCAGAGGTCTCGGTGTTAGGTTGGGGGCTCGGACATTACGGTTCTGGCATTTGGAGTGGAATGCCACCCAGGAGGGCCACTGCCGCCTTCTGCCATCCCTCTCAGAGGCCCTGAACTGGGCGCTGTGGAAACGGGGGTCACCTATCCCCTGAGACGTCCAGAGGCAGCTAGAGTGAGAACGGTGGTGACGTTAAGAATGGCAAAACCTAATACGATCGGTCCCTCGCTGTGTGCCAGGCATTGCACGAGGCATGTCACAAGCATCGTCCCCTGTTTGCCTATGACACCCTATGAAGCAGGCAGCTATGTACCGCTGTGGTCTCACGTGTAGCCCCCACCG
>PVJL010007818.1:0-73580 GCA_004026885.1 Lyroderma lyra | reverse complement strand
GGTCTTTGACGTATATTGTACGTGCGCACGCGTGGGTCTTTGACGTATATGTGTACCTGCGCACGCGTGGGTCTTTGACGTATATGTGTACGTGCGCACGCGTAGGTCTTTGACGTATATTGTACGTGCGCACGCGTGGGTCTTTGACGTATATGTGTACCTGCGCACGCGTGGGTCTTTGACGTATATGTGTACGTGTGCACGTGTGGGTCTTTGACGTATATGTGTACGTGCGCACGCGTGGGTCTTTGACGTATATTGTACGTGCACACGCACACTTTACACTTCCCTGGAGATACATGCTACATACAATTCTACCTATATGTGTAGTTTATAAAATTCTCATCTTAAGGACCAACAGTCTTGCGCTGGAAATAAAGGTTTATTTTGCTGTGCAGCGTGCCTTTGGGGTACAAGGTCATTCATTCATCCCACCAATAATTTACGGAGTGCCCGCCGCGCCACAGGCACGGTTCTAGCCCAAGACAAAGATCTCGCTCTCCTGGGCTTGTCTTTCAAATGGGACAGGGGGGACTAACGGGGAACACCTTAAACCACCGTAAGAAACATTAAAGGTGCCGAGGACAATGCAGGGAAACCAAGGCAGGAGGGAGAGGCAGCAGCGTGGCAGCATGTGTGTGAGTTGGAACGGGCAATGCAGGGGTCAGGGGAGGTCACGCCGAGATGGGTGCCCCGGTGTGGGGGTGGGGGGTGATGGATGGGACATGAGGACAGAAAGCATCCAGCAGGTGCCAAAGGCCGCACATCTCCCAGCTGCCTGGGGTATCTGACGGGTGACTGGGCCAGATGTGGGTACAGGGTGAGTGAGGCACAAAGGCCTTGGGCATGGTCAGGGGTGGCCGAGCTGGACCCAGGGCCTCGGAGACCGTCACAGGGCCCGAGGCTTTTCCTCTGATCAGGGTGGGACACATGTGGGGGTTTTGAAGTGGAGAAGTCATGTGCTCTGCCTTCCATTCCTCGGGGCCGCCCGGGCTGCTGTTTTGAGCGTGGACCATGCAAGGGCAAGGGCAGGTGCAGGAGACCTACCGAGAGCTGCAGCAATGATGCAGGTGGGAAACGATGGGGTTTGGACCACGGCAGGGGCGGGCGTGGAGGTGGGGAGAGGTGGCGATCGCTGGTCTGGATATATTTTGCTGATGGACTGAATGTGATGGGTGAGTGGCGGGGGGGTGTTCCACGGGTGACAGACTCCAAGGCTGTAGCCTGAGCGATTGAAAAGATGGGGTTGGCATTAACCAGGATGGAGAAGTCCACAAGTGGGGAGATTCTGGGGGCGGAGGGTGATCAGAAGTTTGTGGTAAAATGCTTAGACACCCCGTGGAGATGAGGTGGCGACAGCAGGATGTACAACACCAGTCTGGAGCTGGGGAGAGGGGACCTTTGGGAGATGTCGGTGTAAAGGGGACATGGACACCCCTCAGACCAATGGAGATCTGCAGGGGACTTGTGTGCAAATAAAGAAGAGGCGAGATCAAGGCAAATGCCGTGACTCTAAAATACAGGGTCAGGGAGAAGAGGAGGAACAGGGAAGGAGGTCTGAGAGGAGTGGCCTGGGGGACGGGAAGCAATGCAGGGAGCCGAATGGGGACATGCTTCAAGGAGGATTTATTAACTGTGCCAAACTCAGTTCAAGGTCAAGTCAAAAGAGACTCGAACATCCACAGCTGGAAGCACTTGTAAGGTGGAAATGAGGACGAGGGCCTCCGGACACGCACGGACGTTTTGCTCTGACCTCTTGCACCAGACACAATAATTACTTGGTTATCTTAAGGAGGAATATAATGTTAGTTCTCATCCATCCTTCTGACTAGAAGTTCTCTCAAATTCATGTGTCGGAGCCCTCAGCAGCCCAGTACCCCAGAATGTGAGTATTTGGAGATAAAGTCTTTAGAGAGGTGAGGAAATGAAGAATGAGGCCATCAGGGTGGGGCTCCAACCCACAAGAAGAGAGACTCGGGGGATGCGGGCACACATGGAGTACCTTCTACCTCATCGGTCAAGACACAGCATGTGATTTAATTGGGGTCTGGCTCCCCCACTGAACATACCCTCCAGGGCAGCACCCCTGCTCCTATGCTACTATGTACATTACCCCACCCCCTGGACCAGCCTAAGGGTTTAACTCAGAGCAAGCGCTCACGTCGTTATTTAAATAAACGCAAATTTGTATAAATATTTAACAAAACATTTGTTAGAGAAGGGAAGGAAGGAAGAATGGAGAAAGGCAGAATGGGGGTCAGAGGAAGGAAATGAGTCAGGCTTTCAGACTAGGGGGGCCTGGGGCACACAGCGGGCACCACTGACTAATATTTTGGGGGGCCATCTGGACCAGGAGTCTGCGAACCTTTAAGCCAGAGTCAATATTTTATGCTTTGCTGGCCAGACGGTCTGTCACAGATTCTTTTTTTGTGCCAACCCTTTGGCAATGTAAAAACTGCTCTTAGCTCAAGGTCCCTACAGAAACAGACCCCTCAACAGGCGTGGCCCGTGGGCCACAGTTTAATCATCCCTGCAGATCTAGATATGGTTGGGGGTCGGGGCTCATTGGCTGGGAAGAGCCCTGGTCACAGAGGACAGGCAGCGATGGGGTTCTGCGGGGGTCAGGCAGGGCTGCCATGTGCTCTCTGTTGGAGCCCACCTGATGGCATCACGGGCAGCACAGCCTAAGAGGGAACGTGAGGCCAGGGCCTCTGAGGACCGCAGTGTGTCCTTCACAAGGGACAACAATTCATCCTACCAACAAACATTTGCAGAGCACTTGCTCCTCTCCAGGGGCTGTCCTAAGCCATGAACATAGCAAAGGGGACCAGGTTCTCCCCCTGGGAGTGCTGGCTGGCAGCTTGACCTTTTGCCAGCCCAGAGATGAGCTCCCATCCGGGCGAAAAGAATGCACTCACCGTGCTGGCCTCAGCCTTCCATGGTCCCTGGGCAGTCCTCGAACCGGGGCTTAGGAATCTGGAAGCCTGCTGCGTATGGTCCTTCTGGAGAGAAAAGAAGAATCAGATCTGCCCACTGTGACACGGCTCATGGCACAGGGGACAGTGGTCTTCAAATGAAGACTGTAGAGACCTTGATAAGTGCTGCTCAGTCGAGGAAGGTCCCTGCACCACCTTGCAAAACCACGGTCCCAAGATGCTCCTGACCATCACAGAATGTGTCAACGGGGAGCAGAGCTCTCTGACCATCTCTCTCCCAAACAGAAATAAAGGATCGATGGTATTATAAAAATAGCTGAGAAGTTACTCCATTTCGGGTTTCGGGAACCTGATACATCATCTTATTTCACTTCACAATAACCCAAGGTGGTACCCTTGTTGCCATTTTACAGATGCGAAAATCGGGGCCAAGTGAGGCTAAGTATGGTGTCGGAGGTCATTCAGCCACAGTGACTCCCCTCCCCGGGTAGGATGTCAGCAGCCCCCCATCGATACCACATGGTCAGTTGTTTCCCGTGGATCACCCCTTTATGGTCCTGACGCACCTCCTGAGGTGCCCTGGGCCTAGATTTGTGGGATGCATGACCCATCCCTTGTGAATATGCCAGCCAACGATTGGCAGTGGGGGGCTTGAGTTTCTTTTTACAAAGAAATGAAAGTAACACCTCCTTACAGACGAGAGCGGGAGGACACCGAGAAGTCGGTGTGACCAGGCCAGACGAGTGCGGTCGGGTCAGAGTGGCAAGGGGCAAACTGAAGATGTCAGAGAGGGCCCCGAGCACGCGTACTCCAGGCGAGCTACTTGTTTTCAGCTTGTAACCGCCCGCACACCTGCGCTCAGGAAAATGAAATCTGTGGTCACCGCCGGACAGGGCCCCTTCGACAGTCAGAGCAGACGCCACAGAGATTGATGGTAAAAAGTCAGAGTATGTATTGCAGGCTTTGAAGGCCGTATGCATCTCTCGCAAGGACTCGAGTCCACCACTGTAGCAGGAGAGCAACAATGGACACTATGTAAAGGAATGGGCCTACGTGTGTTCTAATAAAACTTTATTTACAAAATCAGGCGGTGGGCCGGACGACGTGCTGTTTCCTGGTTTGAACTGACAGCGCAATAGACTATTTAAGGAGCATCGATCCTGTGGCCGGCACGCCACACATCTAACCTTCTTTCAGGCCAGGCGCAGTTCGGGTGGCAGAAAAAGAAAACCTCCAACCCTAACAGGTGAGGGGGCAGGCAGAGCCCACCCCAGACCTAAGGCTCAGGTACAGGCTGAGCAGACACGACAGAGCCCCCAGCCGTCTCAAACCCGTTATATCCTGATTGTCACAAGTTCCTTAGGCGGCGATCGGCAACCCCACTTGACAATGAGAAACAGACTGAGAGGGCTCAAAGCTCCCATTGAGGATGTACCGTTTTCCTGTGACTGTTAATAATAATGATAACATTGATTGATAATGATTCACCTTGAGCGCTTCTGGCGAACCAGTTAACCATGAGTCCTCACGGTCTGACAAGAAGTTACTCCTATATTACGGGGACGTGTGTGTGTGTCATAGCTCACGTTATGCTGACGAGGAACCTCAGTCGGAAGCGGGGCTCCACGGTACAGAGTAAGTGGCCAGGATTAAGGGCCAGCTGTCCGAGGCACAGCCCTGTCCTCCAAGGCCTTCATGTCCTTCCTCTGTCCCGTGAGCGTCTGCACCACTGGGAGACGGGGAGTTGGCAGAACAGAGAAAGAGATGAGGGATGAAGAGCTCTCAGGAACGCCATGATCCCCATTCTCTCCCCGAGGGAGTGGGTGTCGGACCGTGCTGGGTGACGTGGGGACAGGAGGATGATTCTAGATGAAGGGCAGGCTTCTCCAGAGCCAGGAAGCAGGCTGAAGGGCTAGTGTTTCTCTCAACCACAGCGGGGCCGACTCAGCTGGCCGCCAAGGTGAGGGTGGTACGAGAATCTCAGCCCTCCCGGGTCACTCCAAACACTGGGCAACGCTGGTACCGGGAAAGCAGGCTCCTGAGTGCCTACCCGTCGGAGGAGGAGGCAGAGGGGTGCGTGAGCCCACACCAGGGATGCCCCTCACGCTCCTCCCAGTCCTGCTGGGCTGGTAAGAGCCTGGTAACCCACATTTAAGGAGCACTTACACGTCCGGCACGTGTGCTCCTGGCGTTCAGGGACCACACTACCTCAACAGTCATCAAGAACAGTCCTTGAGGAAGGTGATGACACCATCCCATCTTAGAGAGGAGGAAGCTGAGGGTGGCAGACCTCAGGTCACTGTGCTTATTCTAACGCGGAGCTGGGGCTTGGACCCAGGCAGCTCGATCCCAGCAGCTGCACCCAGGGCCTCCGTGAGGAGGGAGGCCGCTGGGCACGTGGCGGAGGAAGCCAAGGTCTTGGAGCCTGGGATTTCGTGAAGCTGGATCTTACTTAGCTCTCCCACTGCTAGCTGGAGCTGGGGGACCTGAGGTTAACGACACTGGGTGTCCACTGTCTCCCTGTTAGAATGGGGATCCCCAGGTCTTAGGGTGGTATTGAGGACAGGGGATATAAACAAGTAGCCACAGTACTTCCCCTCTAGCTGGTGTCTGGTCGCGCCACCTCTGCCACCTCAGAGAACAGAGCACGGGTCCTCCCTGAACCTCAGGCTCGTCTTCAGTTCTCAGAGAGTCACCCCGCCGTTTCTCAGAGTCACCCCGCCGTCCCGGGCTGCACGCTGTCTTTGGTGAACTCGCAACTAGGGTTCCCAAACCTAACGAAGGCTATAGGAGACCCACCCGGGATCACCCAGCCTGCAGCCTCTCTCCCATCGAGTCAGCCTTTAACTGTCCCCCCAACCCGACCACCTTGCCAGGCCATTATACCGCCCCCCCCCCCCCGGGAACAGCAGGGGAAACTGAAAAGGTAAGAAAGATTGGCCACATCACTGTGGCTATTCGGTCACAGTCTGGTGACAAAAGAAACAGAAATCAGGAGGCCAAAGACCATGCTCCATGGAGGTGCCTCAACCTACCTCAAAGCAGAGCCTCCCACCCAACCCCCCTTGGAGAGAAACCCCCATATGGAAAGAACCACCTCAGAAAAGACTTTTCTCCTTATCTGCGAAGTATCTCTCCACATTCCAGAAACTTCCAGGTCCCCTTCTCCAGGGGCGAGGGAGGAGGCCCATGCATAGAGCTGCCTTTCCCCGTAATTGGTTTCCTTTGTCGTCTTGCAGGGGGTTGATATTGTCTGTGTTCTAGGGGCATTCTTCTGAAAAGGCCTCCACAGCTTCCCTAGTCTGTCACAAGGGCCCATGGCACCACATACATAAATCAATCAATAGAATCATAAAAACAAAAAGAAAAAGGAGTTCTGAAGCTCACTGGTCCTGGCAGGCCAGGCCCCAGGAATGCACACGCGAGTCCCTGGCCTTTCCTGACATTCTTTCTGGAAGGTTTCTAATAGTTTACAGACAACGCCACATTGTGGCCACCTTCCTTTCAGCTTGCCTGTGCAAGTCCTCAGGTTCCACCTGCAGATCTGGGATAAGAGATAGAAAGGCAGAAACAGAACAAGGCTGACTGGGCTGATAGGCACCACCGTTTCCAGGTACGGCCCTCACCCTGCTAGGCTGACTGCCTGTCTAATGATGTGTTCTCCCTTGCGGTCTGCACATCTGAGAGGCCAGGGGCCGTGCTGAAGGCTCATATCCCAGGGTCTCGAACAGCAACGAGGATAAGCAAATCTGACAAAGGCGTGCTGAATGCACCGGGAGGACAGAGAGAGTCCGCCGCTAGGAGACAGCTGACCGCACACAGCCTCCTGCTCATCTCCAAGGGTAAATTTAATGTCCTCTTTCGAGCAAATCCCTGGACATTTTTTCCTGGCCTCAGAGGCCTGTACTGACCTTTTCATTTGGGCCACAGAGGGGACAAGTTGGCATTGTGTCTGCCTCCTGGGGTCAGGAGCTGGCCGAGCCTCCTCGCCACGTGGATGTTTCCCCTTTCCCCTCCCCGGGGCACCCTGCCGAGTGACCTCTGCCCTGTATCAGGCAGAGTACTGGGCCTTTGACAAGTGACATCTACGGGACACGCCACCTCAAACCTGCAGAGTACATGCTTGTGTCAAGGGCTTGTGCAAAATTCCACAAGACAGATTGCATGCTGAGCCAGAGAAGAAGTCTCAATACATTTCAAAGCATTGACAGCACGGAGAACGTGCTCCCTGAGGACAACGGAAATAAACTAGAAGTTGGCAAGAGTGGGTGCTCAGAAAAACCCCCAAACACGCGAAGACGCTTGCTCAGGGCTTGGCTCAGCGTAGGCCCTCAGTGATTTTAGGTCCTTCTCCCAACCCCTGACCCAGTACCCTTCTCTGTCACAGTGTTGGAGGCCCTCTGCTGCTGCTAAAAGTCAAGGCCGACTGCCCTCCAGGCCTGAAGGTGGCACCCGCTGCCCGGTCTGCGCAGTGAGCCAGGACAATGCATTAACCTTGGAGTCCCCCTGCCTTTTACCAGCTCCACACACCAAGAGGAAGCTCTCCACCATGCTGCCAAAATGGGGACCTGGCCACGTTGCACCCCGAGAAGCCCAACCTTGTCGGAGAGCCGGCTGCCCAGGGGTGGAGAGAGAGTTCACCTTGGTGATGGCCATTGCCCTATTTACTCAGAATGGTCCCCAGCAAATAGAATCCAATTCGTTTTGTTTAAGGAGTTTAAGTGACACCCCACTGTGGATGACAAAGGGGGCTCCATAATCAATCTGACAAGTGCTGTGACAGAGTATCTCCCAGAGTGATCTGATCATAAATTCCTAACTGGGCAGGTTGTGAGTAGTCATGCCCCCGGCACATAACTTCTTTAGTAAAAGGTTTATCTTTGCCTTAGGCAAGCCGTGTCCATCTCTGTGCATCTAGGTTAATTCACCTTTGAAATACCTCTTTTCCAGACCCCACGGAAGTGTATTTACCCTCAAGCAAGCACATAAGCTCGTTAATTATCCTGTAATACAATTCCTGCCTTGCTTCATCTTTCCGTGGTGTTATCTTCCTTAAGATAACAATATATAAAAGAAATTGCAAAACTGTCATTTTCGGAAGCATTTGTGATCTTACTTTCAGGCAATGTCATCAGTTTGGCTCCAATAACCTCTCATAAAAATTCCCTACAGGTTTGGACATTTCTTCCATCAATACCTGCGGGGGAAGACAATGTAGGCGGCCATCAAAAATGCCTGCCTGCCATTCCCTGCCATTTTAGAGCGTCCCTGGGAGACCAGCAATGGAGTCAACCAGAGAGAAAGGTGACCTGCAAAGTCATCCACGGGAAGTGGCGTCCGGGGCCTGACGGCCTTCGGATTGGGAAACCAAGTGGGATCTGAATTTTACTTACGGGTTTGCTCGAGCTTTCCAGGGCCGATAATCTGGCCCATGTTTTTGGTTCCCGGTAAACGGGCAGTTGGGGTGCTGACAATCCACGACCCGCACGTGAGAGCCTCATGGTAGACTCTTGGAAGGGACATGCACTGTGTGAACAAGAATGTTTCCCTGGGATCGAGCTGTTTGCAGCATTATTTCCCCACGAGTCAGGGTAAAGACCACCTAGACAAGAATGGGGAAATAAGACCTTAATTAAAGCTCGTCTGAAGAGGGTGGCGCGTCCATGACAAAACCTCCTCGGTACCCAGTCTGGGGAAGGTGTGCCCTGGGATCCCATCAAGACAGGGGAGTTTGAAAGGTAACATTAGAGCCCAGTTTTGCTGCTCGGTGGTGTGGGCTTCGGGCTTCACTTCAGGTTCATCGGTAAATTGGGGGCGATGGTTAAAGAACCTACCTCAGAGGGTAGCTGTGAGGACTAAATGACATGAGGCACGAAGACACTCAGCAAGAACCTCTCACACGGTAACAAACAATAGAAACTTTTGCCATATAATCTGAGAGAACACAACGCCCCCTGACAATCCTGGGAAGTAGACAGTAACGCTATTTCCATTTTGTAGATAAGAAAATTAAAGCCCCAGAAAGCTAGCAAACTTGCCCAAGAACACCAGCTGTTAAGTTACAAAGGTGGGGTTCAAGCTCAGCCTAACAGGGGTGACTGGTAGAAACCACTGGCCGGGCCAGCCAACTTTCCCCCAGAACAATGCGTGAGGGCAGGGGGCAGCCAGGAATCACCCCATAGGGACAAGCGTTAAGGTACCCGGTGGAGCTGGGCCTTGAAGAATGCTTTGGTTTTTACAGCCAGAAAGAAGAGACTTGTTGGTGGAAAACGCGCCTTCGGAAAGGCGAGGAGGTATTAAGAGGAATTCCCTCCTCAGGAAGGCAGGAGGGACAGCTGTGCCGAGAGCCCTGGGCTCCGGGGACTGTCACAGGAACTCATCTCCGCGTCTCTGCAAAGATTCTGGTGGCACGGTGCTGTGACTAAGAGCACGGGCTCTGGGGCGGCTGGACCGCGTTGACATCGTAAACAAGCGGCGGGGCTCTGAGCAGGAGCATTAACCTCCCTGGTCCTGAAGGGGGCGCACTTTTCAAACGCGGGCGCCGGCCCGGACACGCTGGGTGGCCCCACTGGCCAAATGGGGCGTGCCCACCCCGTAAGCGCGCAGCCTGCTGGCGCTCTGATGCGTCCCTGTGCTTCTGCTCCCCCGGACGTGGCCCGGGTCTCCTCTGTCACCCTTCCGCTCATGGCTGACCCCCCTCAAGGAGCTGCTAGCTAATGCCCGAAGAGATGAAAGGACTCAAAGCCCATAGCGGAACGGGGCTTGGTCTATTCCCAATGCTACAGATGAGTTTTCACTGCAAAGATGTCCACTCACAGCGGTGTAGGGGGTCTGACGTCATCCCTCTCACAAAACACGTTTCTGCCGAAGAGCCGTCCGTGGTCGGTGTCACGGAGAATCTACCCGCCGGCCCGCTGCCCGAGGCGGGCACGCTGTGCGGGGCCTCGGGCGTGCACGGACCGTGCGTCTTGTCGTGCAGAATGGGACAGCAGATGAGGGACGCCTGCGCTAAGCCTCCTCGCATGCCTCCCACACTCAGGTCCTGGGGGTCTTGCTCTGGGCCTGAGCTTAGGTGTTGGCGTTAATCACTCTTTAAATCAAAGATCCTAAAGCCCAACATCTCCAAATTAGGCACATACCCCACAGCCAGTGGCGTCAGCCGTTTAATGGGAAACATGGTTTTCTTAGTGGCACATACATTAATGGTGAGCTGTGTAACGGGTGGCAGCTTCGTTGAGGAAACAGTCGGTGCGCGTGCTGGCAACCTTGCTAGGTTTGAAGCATTGACTTGCTTCTGATCTAAACAACAGCCACATAAACAAAGATGGTCACTCCCAGCTCACACACGGGAACTCTGATACCCCGAGGGGTAAGGACACATTTGCTTGCGATTGCCCCGTACACAGGAGGCAGAGCTAGGGTGGCTGCTGTTGCTGAGTACAAGTTCCTTAGCACTGTAAAACAGCAATGGCGCTTTTGGTCAGGAATTTGGGAAGGGGTGGCTGGGTGGGTCTCACTTGGGGCTTCCCAGGCCTTGGAAGAAAACGTCGGCTGGGCTGTGCTCACCGGAAAGTGTAAATGGTCTAAACGTCCAAGATGGCAGCTCCCACGGCTGTTGGCCACCTTGGGAGCTGGCTGCCAGCTCGGCTGAGGCCACAGACCATGGCACCTACATGCAACTTCTTTAGCAGCACCGTCTCCGTGCTCCAACAGTAAATGTCCCAAGGCAGCCGAGTGGCTGCTCCCTCATGACCCTTTGTGACCCTACTGCTTGAACGAGCCACAAGGCTCAAGAAAAGGACATAGAACCCATCTTTCAATGACAATCTCAAGGAATGAGGCCACTTTGCTTTTAAACCATGACAGATGAGAATCCTGATGTGACTGATGCAAAGAAACGGCAGTTGGCACTGCTTGTCGGGTTCTCAGGAGCAGAAGGGTGACAAAGGACTAAACGTGATGAGGCGGCGTTTCAAACAAATGCCCCAGGAATCATCCAGGCACCTGCACCTCCACGTTCCAAGTATTCACGCTGGGACGTCCAACCCTGTTCTCGTGCTGGTTCTGCTGTTCAGAACATACCTGGAACTTTCCAGGAAGTAGATTTGGGGCCAACGGGTCAGGTTCACCCGAGACCTCAGGCTCCCACATATGTCAGACGTACCTTATTTCTAACCAAAAAAGGTTCTACAGTTCAGTAATTCCTGAGCACCCCAACTCTTCTGGGTTCTGGGGACTCTTAAGGAACGAAGCAGTGCTTCTTTCCCCACAGGCCTTCTACGCTGATGGAGGAGGCAAAAGGTCACTGAGTGTACTAAGGTCACTACCGATGATGACAGCAAATGCGGGGTTGGGGGATGTGGGTGGGGGGGATCAAAGACGGCGTCTTGGGGAATGTACATCTGAGCAGGGATCTCCGGGCGGTGAGGAAATGAGGCAGGCAGGTATGCAGGGGAAAGAGTGTTCCACACAAGGGTGACATTCCGTGCTAAGGCCCTGGGGCCAGCCTGTGCAGGCATGCTTGGCCCATAGCAGGGAGGCCAGTGTGGAACGCGGGGTGAGCAGGGGGGCCTCGATGGACGTGATAAGAACTTCTCATTTCATTCCAAGTGAGACAGGACTCCACTGGAGAGGGTTTATCAGGTGAGTGCAATGGTTTGGCTTCCATTTTTAAAGGAGCCCGAGGGACAAGGAAGGGCAGGGTAGGAAGCAGAAGGCCGGTTAGGCGGCCGGATTCTGCAGTCACCCGGGCAGCAGGTGGCGGTGGCTCAGTCTGGACAGTCACTGGGGAAGAGGGTGAGAAGGAGTGGGATTGGGCATGTATGTAAAAAGAAGATTCCACAGGATTCACTCACGGATACATCTACCAGTTACTCTTTCAACCTTACAAACAAGATATAGCTCCCCAAAATGTTCGATTGCTGTCCAGATTCAAATCTGAGCTCTATAGAGGGCAGCAATGTGGGTAGCAGGAAGTGAGCCAGACCCGTCAAACCAGCCCCCCTCCCCCACACACACACCCTGATCAGGGGTCTCATCCCTCCTGGCACAGAAGGGCCTGGAACACAACAAGGCCCCTTCCTTCCTACCCTTATCTCCCCCACATCCCCCCCCCGCAACCTGGCAAGAAAGATAGGAGGAGATTCAAAGGATTAGGCCACTGGCTGGGAAGACCCTTTCAAAAAGGAGTTCAAATAAAAGTCTAGAGCCTTCTAAAAGGCTGTCACACCCATTTGCATGGGCCAGTTGGGTATTTTGGTCATTTACCCCATGACACGATTTGGTAGTCACAACCCCTCCTTCTTTATAAGTCACTACTCTCCAAGGGGCCTGTTCTGTCAAAAGGAAACCACCTGCTACTGCTCTAAGACAGACTTTGGGGGGAGTGTCATGTTCTGGAGTCTCAGTAGTAAAAGGGTCAGGCTCCATTAAAGCCCACAGTGATCGCACCTAGGGGCAGACCAAGCCTGCAGTAGTGACCACTTTGCTTCCAACTGCCTTTTTGGCAAACGTGTACATGGTCAGGCAATGTTCTAATCACTTCATAAAGTATTCAGTTACTCACCGTTCAGAACAGTCACCCGAGGTAAGCACCGCTATTACCCTGCACTCATTAGTCAATGCCCATCGACTGAGCCCTTCGCCGATGACGGCCGTGACCCACGGAGGAGGGAAGCGAAGCCCGGGGCATGCAACTGGGTAGTGGCCGAGCCGACCTCAGAACTCGGACAGCCTGGTTCTGGCATTTGGCTCTGAACCACCATGCTAAGGTGTTTTGGTGGAAATCTGGGTATCGATTAGAACTGCTTCCAGCTGCAAATAAAAGCAACCCCATTTAGAGTGGTATAAACAAGTAGGAATCATTTCAGTAACGAAGAGTCTAGAGATAGTCTTCTGTCTCGGGCGGGTGAAGGGCTTGACAGTGCTTTCATACATCCCGGCTTTTCCTGTTTTATTTGGCGTCGCCATTTTCATCTGCTGCTTATCACCTCATATTTGCAAGATGGCTGCTGCGCCTCCAGGTGTCACACCCAAGATCCAGGCAGAGAAAAAAGATAGGAACAAGCTTCCCCATGGAGGAGGCTTTAGTTGGCTTTTTTGTTTTTTCATTTGGTAAAAGGCCCCCTCCCTAGCATGCTCCCCCTAACAAAACTAGAAGACACATATGCCATTACCATATCTGGTTTAAACCAATCTGATTCATCTCGTGAGACTGGGGCCTGTCTTCCCTGAGACCCGGAGCCTCCTCCGGTCCACCTAAACCTAAGCAGTGGGGAGGCAACAGCTACCGAGGACACGACAGACAGTATTTGCCATGGATAGGCATCACTGTCCCCATTTTACAGATGGGCACATCACAGCTAGAAGTCACAAGGTCAAGACCACAAGGTTGGCAAAATGGTAGCCCCCGAATATGGACCCAGGCCCGCGTGACTCTGAAGTTCACGACTCCGAGTGGAAAGGACACACTTTCAGCTTTACGACCGATAGCCGTGGCGCCTCGGGCAAGTCAGTGTCGTTCCTGAAGCCTCAGTCTTCTCATCTCTAAACTGTGGCTGGCAGTGGTACCGAACCAGAGGCCCCTGAGCGGGAAATGGAACGCAGAAGACCCCCCAACGGCACAGGCCAACGGCGTGCGCCCACTGCTGTGCGCAGTTTTCCCAACAAACACGTTCAGTAAATGTATTTTCTCTTCCTTATGATTTTCTAAAACATTTTCTTATCTCTAGTTTCCTGTACTGTAACAATACAGCATAAAATACACATAACATACAAAATCTCTTTATTGACAGTTCTCGTTACCACTAAGGTTTCTGGTCAACAGCAGACTAATACTTATGTTCTGGGGGAGTCAAGGTTTTTGACTGTGTGGGACATCAGCACCCCAATCTCAGCAATGTTCCAGGGTCATGGGCTATGTAAAGAACATGACAATACTAAGCAATCAATAATCCTTGGCTATTCTTAGGGTGGTCACTACAGTCATTATTACTGTTGCTATTTTTATGTTGTGAGACTCTGCAGCCACTGTGAGTTTGCACCCAGAAAAAGACACCCCTTTGAGCCTCTCTGGGTGCCTTGGTATTGGTGCTGACTAGCAGGTGGGATTGAAAGTGGGGGAGGGGGTCATTATAACACTGAGTATGCATCCAAGGGTCCTACAGCTTGACTCGCTTGGATTCAGTGATCCAGGGTCTGACCACTCAAAACACGGGTCCACCAACTGATTACAAACACCAAGCGTTAGCTCTTAGCCTTGGTTCTGCCGCTCATAAATCCCCATTTGGCCAGAAGCAACTCCCTTCTCCTATTTTGGACCCCCTTATTCTGACCTGCACAGTGAGGCAGACTTTCCCTCATCATCAGTCAATGCGTGATCAGCATTAACTTGTATAGAACACAAATGGTTGTGATCATGGATAACGACAATTGCTCTTCTGCCACCAAGGGTCAGAAGATGATGCTTTTTTGTTCTCTTTTTCCAACTTCTTACAATATTTTATTTTATATATTTATATACTTGTATAATATTTTAAAGGTCTGTCGTCTCTTGCTAGGGGATAGTAGGTCGCACAGCCAGACAGCTCATAACAGCAGGACCAGTAACACCACCTCCCACCATTTCTTAAGAGCTCACTACATACACGGAAGCCACCATTCTCGGTACTTGGCTAAGCTGGCACTCACTTGGTAACTCAATGAAAATCACAAAGCTGCATGGCACAGGGCTACATACACGCAGCCAAAGCAACTACCACCTGAAGCTCTGGCTTAATCAAAAGGTACAACTGAGAGGACAGTAGTCACCTTCTGGGCACGGCGCATACAAAGACAGACAGGAAACAGAAATTCAGAGACGACCCGGAAAGCCTGGATTTACTGCCCACTCGAGGCCAGGCCCTGGGGATGCAAATGTGGATAAAAGGACACCATTGACCTTTAAGACAGTCCAATCTAGTGTCCCCAGGCCTAGTCTGGAATAACCAAGCCTGGACCTCTGGGTGTGTGGTCACCCTAAGTCCCCCACCACAGTGTAGCTCCTGGAGGGCAGAACCATCCCCCCAAACCACATGATGATCTCTCCGACACCACCCCAACACTCCAACACCCCAACACCCATGCTACTTCACTGAAGGGGTCAGGGAATTTATTTCTGACTCTACCTCCCACCGTACCCCAACAACATCAAGCATTTCTGATCAAGCATCTGTGACTCATAGGTCAGGTTGACTCATTTTTTTAAAGCTTGCAGGTTGTGAATTAAAACAGCATTGACCACTCAGAGGAAGACCCAATGTAAGGAGACAATGAGACCTATTCTGTATTTTATCTGCAATAACGCAGACCAGATGGACAAGCAATTTATTGGAATTAAGCGCAGAAGAAAAGATAGCTCCTAAGCAAATTTGCAGTGAGGGTCAGTATATGGAAATGACCCACCATTCCCTTCTTTAAAAACTAATTTAAGATAGGTGGCCTGCTATTCTGTTCTCTCCATCCACTACGCCGTCTCCGTATGTTACTGTGGCTCACGTGGAGACTATTTAGGGTAGGCTTTTGGAAGCTCAGTTACAGAGCCTACAAAATTGTGTTTTTCCATATGAGAAAGGGGAAAGGGAAGGAAGGCAACTTGGGTTGAGCACCTACTGCCATGTCTCACTTCATCTAAAGACCCAGCAGGGAGGAGGCAGAGGCTGGGAGAAGTGATGCCACCTGCCCCGGGAGATTCGGAACTTGCAGCGGAAGAGCCCCACAGACTAGTCCCGTGCCCGCACATCTCTGCCCCACCAGGGAACCCTGAGCCCAGGGCATGTTCGGAAACAGACGCTCACGGTAAGGCCACAAAACCGTGCTGGGAGCAGGAAAGCCAAACCCCCAGAGACCTTTAAGGGGCTACGGCTCCCACACAGCTTTCACACCCATTCACCTTGACCTTTTACCTACGGAACCACGCTGTTTCCAGACCAACGTGTGATGCCGAGACAAGGGGCCAGAGCTCTAGCCCCATCTGGGAAAGCCTCATGGGGACCCCCAGAAAAACCCACCAGTGGCTTCGTGACGTTGCATCTCGAAGCCGGTGAACACAGGACCAGTAGCCTCAGGGCTTAAGGGGAAACTCTATCTGTGAATCATGGCAGCACGGAACCTTCTCTGAGCCTCCCTGGGAACCCACCAGAGGGTCTGTTGTTGTCACCAGGGGCTAGGGCAGCTGCCCACTTGTGTGAAACAAGGTGATTTCCTGAGTTTTGGTGGTCTCTTAGGATGCCTCATCAACTCATGAGATGATCAACCTGCAGGTGACAAGGCTGAGAAATGTCAGATGAAACACTCACAAGTGAATGTGGTTTTTCACCTTTATGTTTGTGTGTGTGTGTGTGTGTGTGAACACTTGAATAATCTGGAATCGTGTTAATAGATGGAAACCCACAGAAGGTTAATGACTTGTCTACGATGCACAGTTGGAACTAGACAAACCTGGAAATATTAATAGATCTCAGGGTTCCATCCACTCTTTCCAAAACACCGCATTGCCTCACTTACAACAAAAAGACCGCACAAAGCAATGGAAAAAACGAAACAAGAGTGAGATACGAAGGCAACAAAAGTCCTGGCCAATCATGATTCTTTGTGACGTTGAGCTCTGGGCCCCACCTCGATTAAAAAAAAAATAATATATTTCAATTAAAATATAATAAAATACATTTATTTAAAATATATTTTGAAATTGCCCCTTTCCTATCCTGACACACAGTGGAGAGTAAGCGAATGCATTCTGTGTATCAACTGCGGTGTTAAACCCTATTATTTGGAGTCTAGGAGCCGAAGGAGGCTCACTGAGCCCACTGTGCAGATGAGAAAAATAAGGTCCAGGGAGGGGAAATGACCAAGGAAACCCAGTCGGCAAGGGGCAGAGCCGAGCTGGCTCCAACTTGACCTTGCACCCAGAGCTGCGGACTTCCAGGGTATAGTGGTGACGAAGGAATTCTGGTCCCTCTGGCAACCCTTAGCACTTCACAGGACTCTGTCTGCTGGCCTGGCACAAGCCCCAAGGCCACCAACTGTGTTGTAATTACCAAAAGATAGCAGTGAGCATGCTGAGTTTGTCAACAGGTATGTGAGAAGGGATCCTGAATGATAATGAGCATAAAAGCAGATCCAGAATTTAATGGGTCCAAGTAAAAGGCATCATATCCACACCTTGTCCCACGTACAACGCAGCTGCTACAAACTACAAGGCTGCAGGCATGGGCAGCATGCACGCCTTCATTGCTCAGCGCGAAAAGCAAGCTGCAGGATCATTTATCACGGGTTTACAAAAACAGTTCTCTCCCTCTCTCCCTCTCTCCCTCTCTCCCTCTCTCCCGCTCTCTCTCTCTCTTTCTCTGTCTCTCCCTCTCCCCCCCCCTCCCTAGCATGCACTCTTGCTCCACAATAGCTTTCTCACTCTCTCTTTCTCTGCAGAAATGCACTAGAAAGGTCTGCAAGGATGTGCTCCAAAGTGGTGATAACTAAGCAGAGACGATAAGGAAACAAGGATTGAAGCTGGTGACCAAAAAGAAGCATTAGCCTCATTTGGAGAGTATTTTTTTTATTTCCCCCGAGGAGAAAACATTCATTTGCTACTTATGTAAGAAATCATCAGTTGGTTTTTTTTTTAAAGAAGAGAATACTAGAACTAGGATTGTATTCATTCACGTATCTATTCATTCAACTGTGCTATGGGCCAGGCATGAAACAAGATGAAGCATGCAGCCCGAGCCCACTCAGAGCTTCCATCCTCACGGGCGAGGGGCAGGGTTGCCAGCTGGGCACGTGTGCTGAGGCAGCTCCCCCGGGTTCTGGTGGAAGAAGGGAGCAGCACAGAGTGGGAAATAAAGTGGTGTCCATGTTTCGTGGGGGTCCCAGAGTCCCCAGGAAAGTCAGCCGAGGCCTGCCACCTAGAAACAAAACGGCTAGTTTGCAAATGAACACAGCCTTGGTCATCTGAAAGGCACTGCAAGTGTCTGGCTTCCACGGGGGTTCACAGAGGAATACAGCAGTATAGGGGATAGACGGCCGTTTCCCCAAATGTAGCCCCCCACAGACAGAGGGAGGCGGGCTTCCACAGGCCCCGACACGGCCTGTTCTCGTGGGGACGGACGGCCCCCTCTGCCAGGCTGGACGTGGCCTCGGCCAAACCCGCTGTTTTGATTTGTCTTTCTAAAAATAACTCCTGAGAGGCCTGCAGGGTGGGAGAAAAGATGGCTGCTCACAGCTCCGGGAGGAAAGCAGGACGCACTGGAGTAGAATTACCTAAGAGCTGGAAATGGAGTGCACGTGCCTCCTTGTAGCAACTGCCGTGTAATTAGCCGTCCTAATGGAATCCTTTCAGAACCGAGGCAGTGCAACAAGAAAGTTTAATTGAAAATAAAATGTCTAGAGCAACGACACTGTCAAAACCACCCTGAACGAAGAGCGCTCAGCAGTGACCAAATCGCTGGGAGCCTGCACTAGGCCTGACGGGAGAAGGCGGTGGGGTGGGGGCAGGACGGGGTGGGGGCGGGGTCTCCGACATGGGGGAGACGTGGTCGTGCTCTGGGCCCCTCTGTCAAGTTTCACGTGTCTGCTAGTCACCGGGCCAAAGGGTTGGCTGTCTCTGGGTCGGCGTTACCGCTGGGCCCGTCGCCTCTGACACGGGCTTCCTTCCAGTTTCCCGGGATTAAGATCTCAGGAAGAAAGAGGAGGGAGAACAGAAGACGACACTCGCCATCCAAGCTGTCTGTCCTGTGAGTGCCGAGCCCCGTCCCATTCCTGACACAGGCTTGCAGGGACAGTAGTGACCAGTAAGGACTTTCTGCTCTTGGACTTCCCTCTGTCACCTATGAGCTATGTGACCTCTGCTAAGTTATTAACCGTCACCTTAAGGAAAAAAAAAAACAAACCAGAAAAGATGGCATTCCCACACCTCGCTGGGTGGCCAGGAAGATGCAGTGTGATGATGCACATTCACCTGCTGAGCGGTGACAGAGCCAGAACACGTGTCATCCATAGGGTGTCTGGTACCATGCGTGGAAGAGCTGCTTCCCTGCTGCTGAGAATGGGTCAGCGCGGGGACTTGTGGCACCGGCACCCCCACCCCTCTTCCTCAACATTCATACAGTCTCGGCACCACACAGACGAGCTGACCAGAACCCGCATCTGACAAGGGCGCCTGGAGGTCTGTGTGGGGCTCAACCGAGGGACAAAGGCCTTGGCCATCTCAGGTGTGTGATTTGGCACCAGGTAACCTGAGTCAACAGAAAGTGACCGAAAAGCTGCCTGTCAGGGCGAGGTGGGTTTCCCCAGGGGCCACCTGCAGTGTGGATGGTTTCTGGAGACACCCCTGGCTCCCCGCTCTCTGCCTCCTGCCGGCAGAGGGGGAAATCAAGGCAGAGCCCAGGGCCTCCTGAGATGGAGGACCTCTCCACCAACTGGTCCAGCACACTCTGGGGTCCACAGCCATGTCATCGCAGATGTCTCCATGTCATCCCACACACCTGGGAGTAGGCCCTGTGCACGGACTAGACAATGGCAACAGGCAGTAGAGAGCAAAGTGGGGTGGAGGCCCAGTGACTCAGAAGACGTGGGACAGTACCACAGTCACATTCGTCCCTGGTTATGGCCCGAAGCACAGCGCCTGGATGCTGTAAAACACAACCACCTCACATGGTGCGGCAGGCATTATACACACGGAGAGCTCCTTGTCTACCCACCGGCTGACTGTGGAGTGACCGACAAGCACGTCTGTCGTGGGCCTCTTCCCGGAAGGGAGACCTGTCAGCTGGGGAGCTGCAAACTGAGGGAGACATTTCACCTCCACTCCATACAAGTATATTTCTGGGCCTTTTGAATTTTCCGCAGTGTGACTGTATTAGTGGAAGGAGGAAGAAAGGAAGGAAGGGAGGGAGGAAGGAAGACTGAGTTGGGCCAATCTAATCTCCCAGGTGGTGGTCACGTGCTGGCTGACTCACCACTTCAGGAATTCTCTGCAAATAATTGGAAATTTGGAGAGAGGTCCGCTTGAAGGGGAGAGGCGGCGTGCCCTCAAACAGCCGGGGACGTGAGACCCGGAGTGGCAGGCTCTGCCGGCGGCCGGGCCATTCATCCGCTGTTGCCGTCTTTGTCCTTAGCGCCACTCCCGCCGGTCCGGGCCAGGCACGCACGGCGCGGAGCAGGTGCGTGGTGACCACGCGAGCCCGCGGTCTCTGTCCCGGGCTGGCCTGGGGAAGACGCTTGGCCCCATCTGGCCCATGAGACGTGAGGGAAGTCCACTGGGGGTTTCTGGGGAAATTTTCTTCCCCCGTAGAAGATACAGCGTTGCAGTCAGTGGGATACGCCCTCTTCTCCTGCCTGGCATTCTTCCTGCTTACCATGCTAGTCTGACAAGTTGATGTGTGCAGCACAAAAAGAGCATCACAGAGATGCTAACCCGGTGCCCTGACATGCTTGAGCTCTCAAATGCGTCCTTTGTGACACATCTGATAACACCAGGTGCCGGGGAAGATGAAGAGAAATAGGAAGCCCTGAGCACCACACGGTGCAAGAGTGAATTGGTACAGTCATTCTGGAAAACAATCTGGCAGTACTTGTGAGGTTCGCTATGAGTGTGCACAGTGACTCACCCATCCCAGCCCCGGGTCCGTAAGGGAAACTCTCCCACAGTCCCCACGGAGCAGGTGTGAGGTGTGCACATGTCCATCAGCAGGGGCGAGAGAAACAAACAGGGCAGGACCCACGGCCGGGGTGGGGGGGCAGAGGGGCCCCTCCTCTGAGCTAGGGGGCCGTACAGCAACCCGGCCAGCTCTGAAAGAGACAGTGCAGTTGGCCCTCTGTGCCCGCAGGCATCCCATCTGTGGGTTCAGCTGACCGCGCACCAAAAATGTCCCCAAAGCATGTTGGTGCTGACACGCAGTGAGGCCTACGCTGCTCACATCTGCTCTGGGCACGCACAGACGTTTTTCCTTGCCGTTATTCCCTGCACGATAGGGCCCAGTGACGCTTTACCCAGCAGTTACGTCAGGTATCCTAGGTAACCGAGAGGAGATTTAGGTTACACGCACGTGCTGGGTTGCATGCAAACGCCGCGCCCTTGGATAGGAGGATCTTGAGCAACCGTGGGTTTTGGTATCCGCAGTGGGTCCTGGGACCAATCTCCTGTGGATACTGAGGGAGAAAAACCAGATCGGGATCTGTAGCAGAACTGCATCGACCTACATGAACAGCCAACAGCCGATGAGAACAGCACGGGAGGGAGTGCACGCACCGGGTGTCCAGCCAATGCACTGGGGTGCAATGGACCCGAGGGGCCAAGGGAATGGACCCGAGGCAGCACAGCAAAAGGAGAAGGAGACGGCGGGAGCTCTCGTGGTAGAATTCCAAAGGCAAACCTCCACCAGATTTAGAGTGGGAAAAGCCCAGGCCTGAATGTGCCCGCACTTCTCAGTGGCTGTGGGCCCCTCAGCTTTCTGGTCTGTCAAGTGGGAATTAGGGCACACCGGGGTCCCAGGAGGGCCACCCCAGCCCAGAGCGCCTGTGACGTCCCATGTGCAGGTCTGAGAGTGCAGTGGGTAGTTCAGGCTGTCCTTATGGGACACCCCTCCCGGGACACATGGGACCCCACAAACCCACATATATATTTTTTTTTCTTTTTTATTTTCTTCTGTCGCAATGAACGATTTTTGTTTAAAAGCGGGATAAGGCAGGTTACCAAGAAGAGAAGAGACAAGGACACAGAAGAGAAAATGCAACTGTCATTTTCTTAGGACCTCAGGGAGGCAAAACCCGTCATTTCTCAACACTCCCTCTCTCTCTCTCACTTCCCGTAAGCCCAGGAAGGACACAACGCTGCCTGCGATGGTCACTTCACCATTCGTCACCGCTCGCTTTAAGCTGGCTCCCTCTTCTCCGTCATGATGCCTGAGCTGTCTGG
Organism: Lyroderma lyra; assembly: GCA_004026885.1. Lineage (NCBI taxonomy): Eukaryota > Metazoa > Chordata > Mammalia > Chiroptera > Megadermatidae > Lyroderma > Lyroderma lyra. Next base: position 51,695 of record PVJL010007818.1, on the reverse strand, counting down.
CAAAGATTCGGGGTCACGGAAGCACGATGTATCCCTGGGTGACGTGTTGTTTCAGATTTTACCCCTAAATGCACCCGGCTTCATAACCTCTTTCTGAATGCCACCACCTTCTTTTCTCCCAGAGAGCCTTTGAAATCGATCCCCCAGTGAGGACACAGGTCACAGGAACGCCTTGATAACACCTCACAAATACAGGAGACTCCCCGTTCCCCGGAACCCAAGCAATGGGCTGAGCTCTGGTTGACGGAGAGTCTGCTTACACTGCCCTGCCCATCCCCAGGGGTGCCGGCTCCAAGCAAGTGGAGGTGTGTGCCAGGCTCCCTGAAAAGTCTTAAAATAAACCCCAAACCTGTTGTTCTAATCTTTGGTGACTTGCTGGTGACCACTACTTTGAACCCCACAAAGGCGAACTCTGCTCCCCCAACCCCACAAGCTCCGAGTTCACTGATGTTCTCTTCTTAGGAGATCTGTGAGCGCTCACACCTTTCAAAGGAGGACTTCTGCGTGATCTCCCTCACGTAAGCAGGCCCAAGGATGGAGTAGGCAATGGGACACTCGGGAAGTTTAGAGGGTAAAGGGGGAGTGGAGGGCAGCCTAAGGCTTCTGAGGAAAGAAGGAAAACAACAACAACAACAACAACAAAACAAAACAAAACAGAGGAATACCAAGGGGGGATGTCTGTACAAAAAGCTGCAATGAAAAAATCCCACGTGCACCGAGAACACGCCTCTATAAAATGCACGCACACACGGGCAGCGTGTGCAGGGCTGACCACCAGAGTCGTGGTTGGGTGAATGGTGGCTCTGGGATCAGGGCCTTTTTACCACCTGTTTTCTTTTGTTTTGTTTGTTTATACCTCCCTGGTGCCCCCTCCTCGCACCTGCCTCCATCTCTCCAGCCCCCAGGTTTATGCAGGCTGGGACCTCTTTGTCAGGCTAATTCCCACACTTCCTTTCATGCCCAGATTAAACCTCGGGTCCCCTGGGAGGCATGCCTCCTAGAGCAGATCCTCTTCCTAGATCATCCTGCCCAGACACCCTCAGCTTCTTTTATCCCAGAGCTTCAACCATCAGTGGCTTGAGCTGAGCTACTTCCAAAGTGACCTTTTGATTCCAAGTATTAGCCCTCAGACCCTGTTAGCCATGGAAGAAAATCCAGGCGGGAGAGGGAAAAGGAGCTGGATAAGGAAGAGGAGATGCCCTTGGGCGACTTGCCCCCCCAGCCCTGCACCAACAATCCACCCAAGTCTTTGAAGACTTATTTCTCAAGGGCCTGTTATCACCAAGACACCCACCCTGAGGAATTGCAACACCAAGGTCATTCTTTAAGCTTAGAACCTACTGAGGGAGTCAAGATTTCTACCTGAGGAATGTAAGATAATGGGGAGGAATGAAGCAAAAGATAACAGAAGGAGACAGGTGAAGATGGATGGGGTATGGATCTTTTATGGTCTGGGTGCAGGGGAGAGGTCCCCTGGGGCTGCAAAGGGAAGTCTACTGAAAGCTATTGAAGTCTACTGATTTGAAAATGGCCATAAAGATAGGTGAGGGGTGGGAGGCTGGGCAGCAGCCAGGAGGACAGGGTCCCTGATCTAAGCTGGCCACAGGGAAGAGGGGCTGTGGGCTCTAGGGCCAGTGAGGAGCCCCTTGACGCTAGAACAGAAGGAAAACGTTTAGGAGTGTTGGGAGGGTGTGAGGGCCTTGAGAGTCGCACAGAGGAGTCTGTGCTGGGAAAAGGAGGGGTGAAGACCACATAAAGCAGAGCCACCAATGAGAGGAGTTTACGGGGACAGCCGTCTGGGGGCAGCCCTCAGGATGGACTAGAGAAAGAACCCTTAAGAAGGCACAGCAGGCAGGAGACCCGGAGCTCCCATCCCACCGGCCGCCATGGCAGACATCACCAATCCATCTCCGATCCGTCAGATGGGACCCAGAATGTTGGGGCCACTCAGAGCTCCCGGCTGACTCCACTAATCCACCCAGGGGGACAGTTCCAACCCCTTTGGCCTTGCAGTTTGTCAGCCAGGAGCGGCGGTGTTGTGCCCTACTGACATGTCATCACAAATGTCAGTGGCTTACGGCAGCAAAAAGCAATTGCTCATTCAGGCTATATGTCCCCCCCAGTCAAGCAGAGATGGTACTCAGTGCTGGAACCATCCAGACCAGGCTGAAAAGGGCACTGCCAGGCACAGGGCAATAGAATGTGCGAGAGAGAGAGTGAGACAGCCAGAGAGACAGAGAGACAGAGTGAGAGAGACAAAGAGACAGAGAGCACGCGTGTGGGAGGATCTCTCGCGGGCATTTCGGTGTGCAGGCCAATGTGCACATCACTTCTGCTCACTACTCGTGGGCCAGCACTGGTCACAGCAGGCAGGAGAGTACAATCCGAATCTCCCGCAGGCAGAGAGTCAGAAGAGATGAGAAGCCTAAGTACCTCACCTTCCAGGGCATGTGGAGTTTACCATTCAGTCATTCGACCAGCAACAAGTTAGTTTTAAGTGTCTTATAACATTGAGTGCCCAGCGCCCTAAAATATGACCATTCCCTTGGGCGCCTTTAGCAGCGTTGCGAGGTGGGTCTCCTCAGCCCCACCTTGTCGATGAGCTACTGGGGACTCAAAGAGGCTGAGGCAGCCATATAGTAAGGAATGGGTGGACGCTGCGGCCCAGGCTCTCCTCCGAAGGTCACAGTCACTTCCTAACAGTCCCCAGGGAGTGGGGGTGGGGGTGGGGGGACAGCAATTCTAGAAGCCTCAAGGCACTGTGGTCAGTGCGAGGATGGTAGAGGCACCCGCCTAGGCGGGCATCCCGCCTCCTACTCCTTGCCCTGTTACCCTGAGCAAGTTCCCTACTCTCCTGTGCCTCAGTTTCCTCATCTGTAAATTGCCATGGTACTAAGATCACCACCAATGTCCTCGCAAGACTGGAACAAGGAAGGGAGAAATGCAGGCACAGATCAGTAGCCAATGAATGCCGGCGATGACAGGAACGTTCTGGAAGGACGATGATGCTTCCACGGGCCACAGGTCTCTAAGCCCAAAGACTATCTGCATCCCAAAGAGTGGCCCAGCCTCCCAGGGGGGTGGGCTGCTGAGAGTGGGGCTGCTTCGTGTGCAGGGAGAGGCCATTCAGCACGGGGGCGCGTGCCACCCTGCACCCGGCCACCCGCCAGCCCACTCCCCCTGCTGCAGGGCGCTGTCAGAAATGTCCTACCTGCGCACGGCTCTGTCCTCTTGCAGACTGCCCGTCTCCCCGGGAACGTCAGCTCCACGTCCGCCTTGTTCGGCGTGCCGGGCACACAGCAGGGCGCTCGGCAGGTACCTGTTGAAAGACGGGTTGACTGGTGAACAAATGTGGGTTCCCTGCTTGGTCAAGTGCATTCACGGCTCCCCCTGCTGCGCACCGCCCAGCACACATGGGTGCTCCGTGAGGCGGAGAAGTCTGCTCGCTTCTCACACCTCAGGGGGTCAAGCTGAAGGTGGGCCGTGCCCCATGCCATGCCTGTGGGTCAGCACCTCCTCCGGAGGCTCCCTGCCACCTTCCTCCCCGCACCCCGAGGTTCCAGACTGGGCGTCAGACTGGCCTGAGGATGCAGGGGCCACGGGGGAGAGAAGCCAACGTGAAAGAGAGCTGGGGAAGAGAGGCCGGCGGGGGGCGGGGGTGACGACGAGCCCTTGCACACTTGTGCCCACGCACGTGAGCTGTAAACGCTGAGCTCTAGTCCCACTCCTCAAGGAGCTGGCTACGCGACCACACACCATTCTCCGTCCAGGCCTCCGTTTCCCCGATCGTAAAACCTGGACTTTGAAGAAGAGCACATCTCAGGGCCTTTCCAGATCGAAATACAAACCACGAGAAATCATCTCGGGCTTTTAGTCTCAGAGCCAGGTCCACGGGCCTAGGGCTCTGTCCCGGGCTTTTGCAGGCCTGGCACACAGTGGACCCAATACATGAAGCCCGGCCGGCCCCACGGGAACAATAATTCCCAGTTGCTGGGCTGCATCTGACAAACTGCTATCAAAGTTATACAAATCCGATCACTATTGCAATGTCTCAGTTTTGTCTTCATGTTGTGAAACGAATCGTTGTCTCTGTTCTCAACCTTGTTGGGGGGCACTTGAAATCCCGATAGGTCCCAGGGAGCCCGCTTTTAGTGCCTTCCAGGACCCACGTGAGAGGTTTGGCGAAAATGGCATTTGCCAGGCCCTGCCCAGAGCCACTGAGTTAGAAAATCTGGTGCTGGACGGGGGTGGGGTGGGGTGGGGGTGGGGAGTCAGGAATCTGCGGTTTACTAAGCTTTCCCAGGAGATCACTTGCAGACTGGAGTTTGAAAACCACTCCATCATGAAGAGAAGCTGAGAATGGGGTGGGGTGGCGGGGCGAGGGGGGCAGTTCTGGAGGCAGAAGCCAGAAGGAGGGAAGGCAGACAGAGATCACCCCACACCCTCCTGCTTTGCATGCCTGCGAATCTCTCCTGCCCACGTGCGCACTGCATGTCCAACTAGCGTAAACATACTTTGCAAAACCCTGACTCACCCTCTGCTGACTCCCTCCCTTAGCTCTGGGGAAAGAAGAAAGAGAGAGAGAGAGAGAGAGAGAGAGAGAGAGCAAGAAAGCTGTACTCTCGCTGGGACTGGGATAGCATGCAGCCATCCTGATTTGCAGGAAGAGAAGGTTCACCTATCGGGCACACTGCTTGAATACCGAAGCCACGGCTGCCAGGGACAGCACTGTAGGGACAGCACTGCAGGGACAGCACTGTAGGGACAGCACTGCGGGGAAGGATATAAAGAGTGCTGTCACCCCGATATTTGCTGCAACTCGTTCTACCTTTGGTTTCTGGGAGATACCAGGTCCAGCAGCGAGCCGTCTTACCTCATCCACAGGAGGGAGGTCTCCTTTCACGTCACGCCACACCCCTCAAGTGTTACCCACGGACGTGCGTGCACGCACAGACCCCCACGCCCAATATGCACGCAGGTGTATGTAGGCTGCTGCGGTGACCAGGGATGCAGCCCACCGGGAGTTACCTGGCCGCGCAGGCACAGTGCTGCCAGGGCCCGGGCAGGTCGTCCCCGAGATCCCAGCGGATCAAACGCTGCCCTCGCTGCCCCGGAGCTGATGCTTCCAATGCGCTAAGCGGCACTGAGCAGTAGGCCCGGCAGAGCTCTGGACGGAGGGGGACCTACGGAAACATCCCTCCAATCAAGGAGAAACCCCAAATAATTTCCTAACGATTTTAATGCACAAGCAGCAAGGGTCATTGGAAAGAAAATAAGTCTCGGCGAAGCCATAGGAAGTAAGAAGCAAACCTGGAATCCCATCTTCCCCAAATAACGGCGTCGTTTGTACTGCTAGACTTCCTTTCTAGCCACATGCATGTTTTCCCAGCCTACAAAGAAGACAACGCAATTTTGGCAAAACTTTTACACTGGTAGTCCTGATATTCTTTTCCTAACGAGGGTAATTCGTGACGCTTGCCCCACCCCCTCATCTGTGAATTTATGTCCGTCCACGAGTTTGTTTGCAGACTCTGAGGGGCAGAGAGAGAACCTTTCGCTTCTTTCCCCTGGTTTCCTGTCGTCTGTTCATCGGTCCCTAACGCCCTGGGTTGGGGTCAGAGAGAGTTCTGTCTCCGTGCTGGGTTCTGGCAGGTGACCGGCCTCCGAAAACCGATTTCAAACACGCGGCTTTGTTTCCTGCTTCCTACAGGTGAAACAGGGAGTAGCTTTGGCAGCAACTGAGACAACGATTTTCTTTTTTAATGTATCTTCACAGCCAAGGGACAGGCAGCGCTCCCTGCTGGGGGCCTGGAACCAGCCCTCCCCGCGCCCCCCAGGACCCCCTTCCTGGCACCCTCCAGTTGGGAGAGTGAAAAATAACCTCATTTCCTCCCCTCGGTGTTAACGAGGCTCCCCATCGAGAGGCAGTTAATCATCTCAATTAAAAGCCTTTTCCACTTGGCCTTGCCCGCCGGCCTGGCCCCTCTGTCCCCGGGAAGGGAGCGAAGATAAATCAGGAGATAATTTATATATATTCTCCTCTCCCCCGTCCACCTCTGCTTTTCTTATTATTTGTACTTTTAGGCGTAACGAACAGACAGCGAAGCGCCCCGCCTAAGTGGCCAGCCTGACGGGATCCGACAGGTGCGCCGACCGAAAAGCACCAACCACTGCAGCGCGGACACGCTCCCCTCCCGGAGGCGCCGGGCCTTTCCCGGGATGGGGATGGCACCTCGGCCACGCCGCTGCCGGAAAGCGAGCAGGCGGGACCCCCAGCCGCGAGCCAGTCCCGCTGGGAGCGTCTGGCCTCCTTCAGGGGCACTGGAGCCCAGGAAGAGCGTCTGGCACGGGGCCCGCGATCCCCCAGGCCGCCTCAGGGGCATGTCCGGCATCCAAGCAGGTCCCCTTCCCCTGACGAGGTCCTGGGGTTTGCTGCGTTTCCCAGCGGTCCCTGCCCTCGTCCCCAGAGTCCAAGCTCTCCGGCGGCCAGCAGCCAGCGGCCGGCAGACTCGTTCGTCGTTTCCAGCGTTTGTGAAGTTCGGCTTTAGTGTGCAACCACATGTCCTCCTGTCACCCGTGTCCCTGCTCCCCAGTGCCTGCATGCTTATGGACACAGCGAATGCCTCCGTCTCTGGGTGTTCGCTCCTGTGTTCGCTAGGTGACCCGAGGCGACGGCAGGGATGGAACGATCCACGATGAGGGGCAGGCCGAGAACCCGAGGTGCCTGGGCTGGTTCTAAGTCCTGATTCCACCCCCCGCAGACGCACGACTTCTCCTCTTCCTGCCTGGTGATCCTCACCCCAGGCCCGTAGCGTGCCCCACGGTGGAACCACTAAGAACCCCGGCTCTGGGGACCCAAACCTCTCTACCGCCTACAGCCCTGTGTGACAATGACAGCCGGCACGACGCAGGACTAGATGAGCTCAGCCCTGCAGCCCCAGCACGGACCCGCCCTGCAAAGGGCCAGAGAGCAACGACCTGGGGCGTTGCGGGTCACACGGTCTCTGTCCCCATTGGCTACTCATTTCTGCCACCGCAGCCGGACAGCGAGCACGGACGGTGCGGGGCAGACAGGGCCCGGCGTGTCCCGATGAAACTTCCTTTACGATCAATTCCACTCACCTTGTTTTTATGGATCAAAATAGGATTCGTCTTTCGATGGTTTTTCCCTGAACCCTTCAGAAATGGAAAAACTGTTGGTAGCTTGTGGGCTGTACACACGCCGGTGGGTGGGTGGGTGGGTGGGTGGCGCGTGGCCGCCCAGAGAGAGCGCTCACGGCCACCGAGCGCCCCACGACGGCAGCGCAGCGGCCCCTGTGCCGGGCCGGACGGAGCGCCCCACACACACCGCCCCGCACGTAAACCTCGCCGTCCCCGTGCGAGCTGGCGACGTGCCCACTAGGGTGGGACCACGAAGACTTCGGTGAGCCGGGGCAGCGCGCCGTGGGCCCAGCTCTTTCTGACGGAGCCCGTGCCTCCGACGTTTCTGAAACGCCGTGCTGGCTGCTGGGACATTTCGGGGACGTGGACCTACCGAGGCTCAGCTGCAAACAAGATGAATCGTGATGTCATTCATTAGAGGCGTGTGTCCCAGAGACCAAGGGCCAGGAGGGGGACGAGAGGGGCACCGCGTGGCCCACATGAGGGCAGTCCTGAGTAAGGGGCACCGAGGCTGTGACGGGCCCTGTGTCTGCTGCTGTGCCATGTGCCGAAGGGGCTGCAGAGGGCACGTTCTCCCCGGGTCCCGGCCGTGGGGGGCTCAGGGGATGGTGGTGACGGAAGGAGAGACCCGACCCAACTCCTGAACGGCCCCAACAGTCCTTGGTCCAGCCGTGCCATTTTCTGGGCCCAGATCCCAATACAACAGCGAAGTAGAGTCGCAAAGATCGGACGCCGAGACTATCCACTGAGGCATTGTTCAGAATAGCGCAGAAGTGGGGTCCATACTTAACACAAACAGGAGGTGTTCTGCCGCTTATGTCTGAACGGCGGCGAAGCCCAGGCCCAAGCAATCCAAGGCTGAGAGCGAAGTGCACACGTCAACGTGGAAGACACTTATCGTGCATCTAGCAAACTAGCCATTTGCCATCTAACGTGCACACGAGCAGAGGAGCACAAACACACGAGGGCTGCCCGGAAAAAATGCAGCCATGGTCACTACGACGGGAAGGGTCTGTGCTGGACACTTTCCGGGCAGCCCTTGCACAGGAGTGTGCGGCCTAAGCACCCACTCATTTAACCAGTCACTTCTTAGTGATCACAGGAGTGTTTTGCTTGTCCCTATTGCTTGTCTGGATTTGGGGATTTTTTCTGGAAGAGATAGTTAGTGCCTTGTAACAAGAAAGAAGTCTACACTCGGTGCCCAGACAGGAGTCCTGCACTCCCGAAGTGGTTCGACTGGTCAGGTGGAATAGTTATCCATTAGTCCGTCCAACGCATCCTTGGGAAGGGTCTGTCACAAGCCCCGGAAGCCCAGGACTACGCAGCGGAGAGCAGAGGCAGGGGAGGCGGACAAAGCACCCCATTCCGTGGGGAAGCCGGTCAGGGACCCGTCCGTGTGCTCAGTGGGCAGCACAGCCAGAGGGGACCACCGGCTCAGAAGAAGGGAGCCGCTGTTTCCCATAATCCGCATGCAGCCCCGATTCCACTCCCCACAGACTCAGCTAGCGGTCACACGCCGGTAGCTGGGATGCAGTGTGACTGGACTGCAATCTAGGCTGCTGTCTCCGCCATGGAGGCCTTTGTTTTCCTCATCTGCAAAGTGGGCATCCCCCCCGCCCCCCAGAGCTGGGAGGAGCGGCTGAGGTCTAGACAGCACTGTGCGCTGGCTCAGCCCTGCAGCACAACTGGGAGCATTCAATGCCAAGATCCAAACCCCTTTCCACAAGGGTCGATGACCTGGAATTTAAATCATGATGGATGCCAAAGGGCGGGGAGGAAAACATGTTTACAGCTGCAAGAGTGGACAGAGGAAGGCAGTGAGTGGCATGACCCCAAGCCACTGTGGCCCAGCCAAACTCACACCTCCTGTGCCTTCCGATCTGGCCAGAGCCCGGGCAGCGCCTGACGTCCCAGAACGTGTTTGTAACCCCAAGGACAGTTCGTGCATCTCATATGGCAGGGGAGTTCCTCTGCAGGGTTCTATTCACCTACATTAAAGGCAACTATCTAGGTCCCACAGCCTTGAAAAGAAATCTTAGTTATGTCACCTCTGGTGTATTAGAGAAAGGGATTTTTTTTTGGGGGGGAAGGGGGTAGCTCCCTGGCTGGGAATCGAACCCAGGCCGCGGCGTGGAGAGCACCGAAGCCTTAGCCACTACACCACCAGGGAACTCCTGAGAAAGGGCTTTGTAGCTTGGTGCACAAGGGTTTGCACACTCGCTCCATGCCCTTTGTAAATTATTATTATGTCCTAGCTTCAGAATAAATGATTACTTAAGTAAATCTTTATTATATGTTGTTAAAATGTATCTCTCCTGTAGGGTGATAATTAAAGCGATGCAGACAGGCGGCTAGGTGCCCGGTTACAGCAGCTGTACTTTTCTTAGCAGGAAGACCCGGGAAACAAAGCAACGGGCCTGCATCACCCTGACGTGGCGGGCACCTTGGGTTAAATCAGCCCAGAGTGGAAGGGAGGCAGGCCAGGGTGGTGTGGCCACCCAGCGCTAGGCCTGACCTCAGCTCAGCCTGGAAGAGGTGAGACGAGGATACAGTCTTTCTCGGCGATGTGGGAACGCTAAATTAGCCTGAACACGCAGGCATGAAGCCGGCCCTGTGCTCCGCGCCCCTCTGAGGTCCTGGTCGTGTGTGAGCAGAATGCAGCAGGTCCTGGGAGCGGAAAGGAAAACATCTTAATCGGATGGAGGCGGCGAGGCCAGCAGCACGGCGGGGATGGCCCCCCAAATCCCCCGGAGCAACTGGTTAAATATGCAGCAACTAGATAAGTGACTCCTGAGCCTATGTGACTTGCAGACACCCACAAGTTGTACAATAACCAAGGCTACTTGTCGAGCGTTGTCCCAAGCAGTGTGCTGAGCACTTACGCATTTACTGTCCTGTTTCGTCTTCGTTGCCCCTAGCATGGCAGGTATGCATGTGGCTTCCATTTTGCCTGAGGAAGGAAGGGACGTAGGCAACGGCAGTTCTGAGATCTGGACCTCCATCTCTCTCCTTCTAACGTCTGCATGTGTGAATTAGGTTTCTCCCGAGAAGCAGAATCAATAGGACCATGGCCAATCCAAGTTGACACCTATCAGTCACCACCACACTGCATTGTCCCCACGCTGTGTCACTCAGTCCTGCAAAGCTGCCTGGACACCACGTGCACAGCCCATAGTCATGATGAACCATCATGGGTCACACAGTAAGTCACTGATAGAATCTCTAAACCCAGGAACCCCCAAACCCGGGCTGTTCTCCTCCTGCTGCTGAATAGCCCTCTGCTCACGCCCTGGGGCCTAACTTACCTTTCGTAGGAAGTCACGCCCTCCCACCACCTCTGAGAGCATCCTGCACCCCAGCCGCTCCCCAGCTAGTGCAGAACTCGGACTGGCGGGGGGCTGTCGCTGTCCCTGGCTTGTTTCCTTGACCTCATCAAAGCCAGCTGCTTCCTTCAAATCGGTATCAATCGAGCCAGGAAGTTTCTTTTTCCCTGCAGCCCATTGTACACGGGGAGATCAGAGACGGCCGTCCAAGGTAAGGTCGGAACCAGCCGGGCACGTGGAGATAGGGGCCCGGTGCTCCAGTCTGGGCCTGACAGGACAAGAGGCGCGGTGTGCTAACTAATCAGGATGATATGATAACATATCATCCCCCTAAAGAACCTCTGGTCTGCTCCAAAGCCGCTAGGAAACGACCTCACCCGCTTCCTGTCTCTTAAACCACTACGTCCAGTCCACGTAGGACCAGGGGACAACGGGCTACATTCAGGAAAACAGGGCCCTTCTGCGGAGCCCGTGCGGACATCAGAGGGCACCGCCTCGCACCAGGAGAGAGCTGGCGAGCCCGATGACAATCCCAGCGGGTACACAGGCGCACATCGGAGGTAGTGTGGGCTGGGCTGCAGACCTGGCCATCAAGCAAGTTGTGATCTTTTGGCTGGTGAAAGGCTCTGCCTTCAATTTGTTTAAAAAACAACAAAAAAGGCAACATCTGTAATGCACCATAAAGAGAAGCTACCGAAGTGACTCAAAGGCGAGGTGAAAGCACAAACGTCAAGGCAAGATGGCGACGGGTTCAAAAGGCAGGGACTCAACCTGCTCTCAGGACCGACGGCCCCCACGAGAGGTTGGGAGGTGGCCAGGATGGAATCACAGGTGACGTGGCCCTTACGTGCCAAGCTAAGCGGTCAGCATGCTTTGCAGTTGAGAGGGGCACGGTCAGCGCTGCGCTGTCAGAATTTGGACGAGCACCAGTAGGAGAGGTGAGGGACAGAGAGGTGAGGGACAGAGAGGCGAGGGTCGGAGAAGCGAGGGACGGAGAGGTGAGGGACGGAGAGGTGAGGGTCGGAGATGCACAGGACTGGCAGACGCGGCACCCCAGCACGAAGCTCAGGATTGGGGAGCAGGGGGAGAGAAGGAAGCAAACAGGAAGTGGGGCCTGCGGGAAGGAAGCTGGGGCAGGAGCATGGGTTGGAACAGCTCCAGGGAGAGAGACAGAGACAGAGAGAGAGAGGCCACTTCTTCCCTTTCGGGTGACAGGAAGGTATTACTAGAGAGCAGGGCTGGGCAGGGCTGGACTTCCCAAAAGTCAGGAGGGGAAGAGGCCCGAGCAGGTGTCCCCCGCAAGGGTCACTCGGACCCCCTGGGCTCTGTCTGCAGGGAGCTGCGGCCCCAGGCAGGTCCCTGTGGATGATGCCCCTTCCTCCTGTGTCTCAGAGCAAAAGGGGTGCCCCAAGGTCGATGAATCCCAAGGGAAAATGGGGAGAGCCAGCAAGAAAAGGGGTGCCAGCCCCGTGCAATGGTGAAGAAACTGGGGTGCAGAGAGTTACAAACCTCCCTGTCATGTGGGAGCGCATGCTGGCGTCAGGACGCCCACGCAGGCCCTCTGGGTCGCCCCTGCCTGTGTCAGCCAGGGACCCAGTGGGGAGGAAGCAGAGCAAAGGCCCGACCCCACTGCCTTCCTGCCCCCATCCCCATCCTGGCAGCGTCTCCCGATCAGAAACCAGCAGGCACAGGGGTCCCTGCGCGGCATCTGTCCCGTGGCAGCCACACAGGTCGGCCTCGGGGGCGTGCGTGGAGGGGACAACAGGCGGTGACCCGGCACCTCACATGCCCACCTGTTGGCCCACAGAGCAGATGCCCAGGACCCGGGCCTCCTCTTAACAGAAGGAAAGTGAGATTCAGCAAGGTTAAGTACCATGGCCAAGGTCACGTGGGCCTCAAACCCCCCAGGTCCGACTCCAACGTGCTGTCAGGCCAAAGTCAGACCAGCTGCTGGGTCTCCGGGCTCATACAACTAAGTCCACCGGTGACGTCCGACCTGCTGGGCCTAGCTGACGATGACAGCAACGTGCTTACCATCTCCCCCTCGTCCCTGTGTCCCCGTAACCTGGGGACTGATGAGGAAAGCCTTGCAGGACACAGAAACTCAAGGCAGGCGAGGGCGGGCTGGGGACAGAACCCAGGAGAGGGAGAAAGGGCCTCCGTGTTTGAGGGGCAGGAGGGTGCCATGGGAGGGAAGCCCCCCGGTCTGCTCACCGATTCATGCTCCCGCGATACGCTGCCCACGGACAGGCCCTGCCCGCGAGGAGCCGTCTGTCCGCGGGACTGCCAGGTCACAGACAGGTGGGGACAAGAGGACGAGTTGGGTGGAGACGCGGCAAGCACAGCTGGCTGGTCCGGGGCCGGTGGCTGTGTGTTCGTGTGGCCGTCAGCCCCTCTCGACACACCGTCCTGTGCGCTCCTTTCTAAAACCCCCGTTACTAAGGTGGGCATCGCTTGGTGATAGGATATCGCTTCCAGATGGTTCCCCATCACTTCGTAAAGCCACTAATTCTCTTCAACAGCTGGAGAGCCTTCCGTTGTACGGATGGGTCACCGTTTCGTCCACCGACCTGCAGGGAGAGGCCCCGAAACCGGTGTCCCGTGGGGAGGAAGTCAGAGCGGGGACCCGGAGGGCGTGCAGGGTGTTGCACCTCTCGCATGCGAAACCGCAGCGGTGGGTGCGTGTCATGACACGTTTGTCATAGAGCGTACACCGCTGACAGGGAGCCCCAGTGTCACGTATGCACTGCGGGGGTGATGGCAGCCCAATGGAGATCCGTCATTTGGAAGAAGTGTCACCCTGGTGCGGGCTGTTGACAGTGACTGAGTGCATACGTGGGGACAGGGGGGTTATGGGAACTTCCTGTACTTTCTGCTCAGGTTTTCCGTGAGTCTAAAACCGCTCTAACAAAATAGTCTATTTAATCAAAATAATCGATCATCACACACGTGTGAGCTGAGCTCTGGAATCGCGACTCGACTCTATTATCTACCGATTATTTTGTCGGCCTGAATTGAGGTGGGAGGGTCACACTTTCCTGTTTTCATGCTTTTGACAAATCTGGTCATCTGAAAAGAAACGACCACTGCAGGTCATGGACAAGTAAGGAGATGGTGTCTCATCGTGGGCTCTTTCAAACAACGGCGACCTGAGGATCCACTTCGCTCCCTGCACCTACGCGTGCATTTCAGTAGGGCAAATTCTAAGAGTTCACCCAGCACCTTCTACACGTGACTTTTCTGTCCTGCTCACTGTAGCAGTAGCCAATGCCCAGTACTGTGCCTTGGTAGGCCAGTGGCTCCTGCACATGTGTCTGCCATCCCCTGAGCTTGGATGGGGGCTCCTAAAGGGGCCTCACGACGCCTTGCTGGGAGACTGCTGCCCTTCGACAGCAGCACACAGGGAAACGAACGCATTTCGCTCCGGTCTCCGAGAACCCACTCCTCCTGCCGCTGCCTCCCGTGGCCTGTGGTGGCTACGTCCAGAAATCAAGCTGGACACGACACGAGACCTCCCTTCTCCCAGGCCACTTCCAGAGCCAGTTGGCTTTCTTCCTTTTCTCTTGGGCCCTGAGATGTCCAGGGATGCAGAGAGCCCAAGGCGGGAAACAGTCAAATTTCCAGGGAGCTCAGGATTCCTCTAAAATCACAGGCTGGAATTTTAGGAAATCTAACATCTAGGAAAACACAATAAATGCCAATTATGTAATCTGGGGCCTGAGGTACCATGAGGGAAAGCACTCACTGTGAACAGATCATCCTCTGATTATCGGAAGATACAGAGACTGTCTCCATGGCTGAAATAAAGTGAAACTTCAGGAGGAAAAAGTCATCCTGCCTGGGAGAGGCTGGTCAGCCACCGGAGACAATAGGGTGGTCGCCTCCGGGTAGCAGTAGCAGCAAGGTGACAGGGAATGTGAAAGGACAGCCACCAGCGGCCTGGCCGTGTCCCTCACGGAGCCTGCCTTTCCCTTACAGATGGGATGGGGTGTCCCAGAGGCTCCTGAGCAGACAGTGACAGATCAGACCTGGGCTCTGTGCCACTGTGAAGGATCAGCTGGTGAGCGCCAGTCCCCCCAGCCACACGGGGACCAGCATGCCACAGTTCCCACGTCACCCTGCAAAGCAAAGGGTGGCCCCCATAGCCACTTCTGCCTTCCAATCCCAGCGCTGCTCCTCCCAGCACGAGCGAGTTGTGTGTCCACACCACGCACAGTCCTCTCACCCTCGATGTGGAGATAATCTCAGCAGAGATCTCTGAGAGCTAGCGGGTGGGTGGTGAACGGAATGAGTCAACATATGTAAGGTGCTTGGAACCGTGCCTGGCACACAACAGGGGTACGCAAGTGACAACTTGGGGACTGTTCCCACCTCCCTGGTCCCCTGGCTTCCCCTTTCAGGACTGTCAGTTCTCCCAAAACGTGGGCTGCCTTGAAGCTGAGCAAAGGCAACAGGATCAAGTCAAGGTTTGCTTTGCAAAGTCTGGAACTACGGCCTGAAGGAGACTGTGGGGATGGCTGCTGCTCGTTAGCTTCTTGCCTCCCCATAAGGGGGGTCATCCAAGACAGAGGGTCACAACTTTGCTGCACAGTAGGATCACCTGAGGAGATGCTATCACCCAAACCCCAAGACCCCACTCCTGACTAATTAAGTCAAAATCTTTAGGGGGTCCAGCCCCCGCAGCCAGATTTTTAAATCCCTCGGGTTATTGCAACATGAAGCCCAGTGTGAGAACAACTGATCCAAAAGTCAAATTCAAGAGGAAAGGTAAACGTGACAGAAGGGAAAGTGCCACCCTCTGGAGCTGTTTCAACTCCAGGGGCCACTTGCATTCTCCAGGCCATTGTAGTTCACGCCCAGGACAGGTATGACAGTGCCTAGAGACCTTACACCTTGCAGAGCAGCAGGAATGTCACACGGAGCTAACTTGGAAGTGCCCTGGATTGTTTAAATTGTGACACACCCCTCAGACCCCTTCTAGAGACAGGAAAAGGTATAGAAGACCAACACACAGAACCACGGAGGGACAAGCATTACTTAGGTGCAGAGGGTGACGGTCCCAGACATGCTCAGTAACCAGCTGTTACTAGCAGTCCATCCCTTCCTCAGTCTGTCCCACTGTCGACTAGGGATGGGGCTAACTTATCAGAAAAGTGATTGTCAGGCACCCATTGGAAGACCTAGGTCCCACGATGAAGAATCAGGTGCATGGAAAGTTTTTTTTTTTTTCTTTTTAGTATTTTCTGGGTCCTCACTGGAATGTAGAAAGCTCCAGAGACAGAAATGTCCCCTTCAACTGCTGCCCCTGAAGGAAGGGAGGAGACCAGAGGTGGGGCTGGCCACAGGACAGAGAGGCTCTTCACGGCAGGCCCAAGTGGGGGTCGCTGATAGGACAGCAGGGCAGGGTGTGGCCAAGGCTGCCCCACGAGGCACTGAGATAGGAAATGCTATCTGGAAACAATGGGATAACTGTACCGTTGTTCTGGCCTGAACGTTGTCCTGGCCTGAATCTGAGCTCAGGGGATAAGACTCCGGGAAACACGTCCCCCAACCACTGGCCAGAGTGGCCCTGACAAACCCGAGGCCCGTTTGTTCACCCACCCATTCACTGACATGCCCTACAAGACAGTCTCTCAACTACATGCCACAGACCGTGTTAGAAGATCGGGGTGCCCGGGTGAATCAGGCTCAGTCTGCATCCTCAGAAGGGACAGAGCAGTGACACGTGGGCATAACAGCATATACTACATTACGGTAACAATAATAATAAATAGCCACCACTCACTGATGGCCGACTACATCGTAAATCCTCAGTGTCCCCTCCAAGCACAGGTACTGGCTCCTTTTTTTACAGATATGAAAACCACAGCCCAAAGAGGCTGCTTACTGGACACAGATCACACAGCAACTAAGAGGCCAGGCTTGCATTTGAACCCCAAGCAGTCAGTGCTGCTCCAGCGTGTGGGCTCCCTCCCCACAGCTCCCTGTTTCAACCCGGAGAATCAGGTAACGAGACAGAGTGCCCCACCCCAGGGACCTCTTATAGGCACAGCCCCCTCGTTTGGAGAAAATCATTTAAAAACCACAACGAGCAAACAAGAAACAAGCAGAGGAGAAACAAGAGTGTTCTCAAAGCTCCTCAGAGTGTGGAAACAGACACCACACAAGGAGCTCAATGTCGTCCTGAGAACCCGGTGCCCTCGTGGGCTGGGAGCCCCGTAGGGAGGGGCATGACTCATTTCAACCCGGGCACCGCCACTGCCCACAGGCCTGGGTACCACCCCACTGACCCCACTCAGGACAGCAACAAACACTGCTCAGAAAAGCTGGGGTGCCACCAAATGGACGGGGGCCTGCTGGTGCAGGCGTCATCACCATGACCACTTTCACTGACCATTTCCTGAGCGCTTGCCGTGCTGCAGGCACTGCGCTGTGTGTTGTCCTGTTTTTTGTTCTGCCAGCAGGGAGGCGTTCATGATTTGAATTAGAAAATAGGCTCTGGGTCCAGATGGACCGATCGCCAGCTGCTGAGTGACCTGAGCAAGTTACTCTACCTCTCTGTGCCTGAGTCCGGGCCTAGAGATCATCTCTAAGATAGAGACGCAGCCACTCAACACGTATTATGAGGCATCTACCCAGCGTCCAGGGAATAAAACATTAAACAAAATGAACAGAAATTGCTGCATTGGTGGGGCTCAGGAAGGGTTGGGGGTGGGGCAGAGAGCCAAAACAAACAAACAAGTGGGTCAGATGGTGATAAGTGCTGTGAGGATCAATAAAGAATGAGAATGGGAGATGGGGTATGACGTGGGTAGTGTTCATACAGAGAGAGAAAGAGAGAGAGAGAGAGAGAGAGAGAGAGAGATGTTTACTGAGCACTTACTATGTGCCAGACACCATTCTAGGGTCAGGTTAGGTGTTGCACATGAAGGAACTCATTTCACCCTCTCTGATGTCCCTAAAAGGAAGACAGGACACTGCCCCTATTTCACTCAGGACAAAACTATGACTTGTTCAGGTGACTGGGGCGGTCGGAGCAGAGCAGACTCGGCTCTGCAGCCCGAGCTCCGAACCACAGCACACGAGTCCTTCCGTTCCTAGGACTCCATTTATTGGCGAGTGATGCTCTGAAGATCGCTGCTGTGGTCACCGCCATGATGCCCGCAAGAAAGAAAGCAAAAAGCGCAGAGGACAGAGCGACAGCAAAGCACCGCACAGCGCGTGACACAAAACGCACACGAGGGGCCCGTCTGGAAGTGGCCGGGCCGCTGGCCACCAGGCCCCCCTCCCCGCGTCTGTCTCTGGTACACACCCGCCATCACCGCCGGTCCGTCCCTCTGTACCTCATTTCTTCAAAGGAAGGAGCCCTGAGGTTCTGCACGCATTTCCGACGGACTCCTGATTTGTGACTTTGTTGGGGCTTCTGTTCTCTCTCGTCCCCCGCCCCCAAAATGCCATCCCTGCCAGACCCGTGCGAGCACCCGCCCCTTCTCATGGCCAGCATTCCGCAGCCAACCTTGGCGTCCTTCTGTTGGAGCCACGGCCTCTAGCAAAGGGAAAAAGGGGAGGGTGGGCAGCCGGTGACGGTCCCTGGAAGCCGACTTGACAATATGGGCCCAAGGGCTGACTGACTCCGCCACGGAGATGCTCACACGGAAAAAGGCCAGAAAGATCCCTTCAAGAGGCTGCTGGAGACCCCTCTCCAGGAATCGCTGTAACGTGCCGCTTCTGTGGCCTCCCATCGGACTGGGGCCCGGAGACAAAGCCTCAGGCCCCCACCCCGTCCACCCAGCACGTGCAGGGACAGCGTGCCTGACCAATGGATCCCCACAGGGATGGCGACAAGTGAAGGAGAAAACAAAGATGGGGGGGAGGTGTGGAGGGCAGGATGAGTGAGACACAGGAATTCTCTGACATCAAGGACCTAGAAACGCCATAGTTGAGAACACCATGGGATACAACGCAGCAGTTAAAAAATAACGTGTGTGTGCACGCATACACACACCACACACAAACACACACACCCACACGTGCACACGCACACGCACAGACGGCCCGCAAGGCACATCGGTGAGTGGAAAATGAGCGTCTTGAAATATGTCACCCCCCTCCAGCTCTGAATGCTACAGAGGCCAAGGAGCCAGGGACAGCACTGGTGACCCAAGGGATATCGCAAGGAGCTGAGCTGCCCCCAACCCCTGCCCCAGGCCCATGTTTCCTCCCGAAAGGACAGGAAGGCTGTGCCCTATCGCCAGGTCTCCAGGCAACAGCGAACTTGTGACCCAGTTTCCAGTCCGGTCCTGATCCCCCAGTTCCTTGAAATTACTTGTACCGATTTCAAGACAAAAAAATAAATAAAATAAAAGAGTGTCCCCTCACCTCCTGGCCCCCAGCCTGCTTTAACCCATGAAGAACAACACAGTCACCCTGAGTAGCTAACCAAAGACCTTTGGGCTCCAGCTGGCCAGAGGCCACCCACGGGCTGTTGCAAATATTCCTGAAATTTCCTTACATTACGAAGTCCCCACATCCACTGAGCATCAGGGCTCCCACAAAACATATGAGCTAACTGGACTGGCCCTCGATTCAGGGCAGGCCCCCTCCTGCTGGCCACAGCCGTGCCCCTGGGAGACCAGCCAAACGCATGGCAGGTGAGGACACTGCTGTTCAGAGAGGCGAGGGTCCTTGCCCAAGGTCACACAGCAAGCCAGGGGCAGGGTGGGAACCAGAACTCACTATTCCTCCCACAAAGACCCACGTGCGTCCCTTGTACTTGCCAGGCCTCGTCTCACGTGGAACCAAACGCCGCCTGAGGAAGCGGACGATCCATTTACTACTGGCTAGAATAAGGGTTCTAGGGTCGCCCCGAGTCCAGAGCCAAGTCCATCTCAGGCCGAAGCCACGCCTCCTGTGACACAGTGGCTCGAACGCACGGCACCGCAATGAAGCCCGGTCCAGTCATCGGGGACGACTTCTGCTCAGAAACGATACTTCCCTAAAAATCTACTGTCCCGGCAACCCACCTCCAGAGTTCTTAGAAAAGACGGGGTACACCTTCTGCCTCACAGAGAAAACGAGGAACGAAAGGGGGGGGAATTCCTGACCATGGTCTGCACTTCTCATCATTCACGTGAAATGTCTGTCAAGGCCCCAAGTTCAATGACCCTGTCCCTTGGGGTGCAGAACTATTGTCACCAGCACCTCCCGGTTGGGAGGCTCCACCCGCCCTAGTAAGCGGGACCATCAGTACCGAGAGGCGCTAAGAGGCCCGCAGCGGCCGGAGGTGAGGGGGCTGAAGACGCCCGGGAGGGAGGTGCTGGAATCTTCCGTTTCTGACACAGGAGCGACGGCTGGGTGTTCCTCTGCTACCCAGAACCCTGGGGGCGCCGAGACGTGGGACTTACAAAACCTCAGTCATGTGAACAGGGAGCTCCGTTGGGGTCATTTCCCAAACTTGCAGAACACGTGCGGGGACGGCTCTGGTTGTAAGCAAAGGCAGGCTCCCACGGTCACTGGCACGCGGCTCTGCAATCTCCGGTCTCGTGTTGGGGAGCCGGGGGACGGCCCCTGTCTGCCCACACTTGCCCTCCTGCTGGCCATACCCAGCCTCAGGGCACAAATGCCATGACTTTGCAAATACGTACCGCCATATGCATCCCTTAACTGCATGGACCAATCGGGGGTCTCCAGAGAGACAGTGACCATAAGAAACAAGAAGAGGTCTACACCTCTGTTCGGGTCTATACGAGAGGGAGCGGGGGAGAGGGTGGCTCATGTGCTGCTGGCGCGCCCACAGTCTGCAGGGTCGGCCGGCGGGATGGAGACCCCGAAGGGTCGGGGCGGCCTGACTGAACGAGGCCCACCCCCGGCGTGACAGGTAGCTGCTTCCGTCAGAGTCTACTGATGCAGACGTTCCCCTCCGCCAAGCAAGGACCTTCACGGTGACACCTAACCTGGTGCTTGTAACGGACGTCTGGATGGCCAAAACGACACAGAAAGCCACCTTCGTGCTCCAGAGGCATCTGCGCGGCGGTGCCCTGAACCTCTCCCCTCGGCTGTCTGAGGAGCGTCTCAAACATCACCCTTCCTCCCCGAGCCACAGGACAGACGCCCCCACCCCACTCTCTGATCACCCATGTGAGTGGAAACCACATTCCCTACCAAAGCCTTGGGGGTGAGCCTTTGTCGGATACCCCATATCCAATGATACCGTCACGGTCCACGTCTATCTAATCACACCTGCCCATCTGCTCCGCGACGGCCCGGCCAGGCCCCTGCCACCTCTCCCCCGGATTCCTGCCATACCTGCGTTGGTGCAATAGCTTCCTCACTGGCCTCTCTGGGCTTCAATCTTTGCCACTTTCGGTCCATTTCCAGCAGAGCAGCTAGAATGATCTAGCTAAAGGCAAGTCTGATCAGCTCAGAAGCCTGCAGTGACCCCATTGCAACACAGAAAGAGCCAACATGCCCACCATGACGCCCTCTGAGCCATTACATGCCTGAGTCTTTCCTGCTCTCGGTGGCTAGACCCCCCACTCCCACCTGGTGTGCGTGGGGGGGGTGCCTGGCCATCTCCCAGTGCCCAGATGGGACATTTCCTGAAGCCCAGCCAATGCCACCAGGGCCTTCTAAGCCACATAATTACCACGAAGACATTAGGGCATTAACCTGAGGACAATGGGACAATGGGTATTAACTAAAGGACAGGGGAGCACGGGCTGGCACTTGCGTCTTTGAAAAAAGTAAACCCCTAAGGCAGGTGGTGTGGCTTGTTCACCAGATTGTATTTTAAAGGGAGAAGCACGAGTTGGTGGCCAGGTACGAAGAGGGGAAGGGAGGAGGGAGGGGACAAGAGGAGAGGGGACAGCCTGGACAGGTGCAGGCCATGTCCAGGAGTTCGCTGCCAAGCAGCTACCGTTTCACACGCCTGCAGCTGGCAGAATCCAGGGAACAAAGACAGAAAGAAGACGCGGTGTTTGATGGCGGCCAGGAGGAAGTCCTCCTCCAGTGGCCAAGGGGAGGGGCCGACACACGATGCCAAGTGCAAAGCGTGGAAAGAGGGGCTGATTCCTGCTCCCCACCCTCCTGGGTCCCTTCTCCTCCCAGAAGGGCCTGAACTCAAAGGCTCACATTCACAAAGGCTCAGAACACAGGGAGGGAGAAAAAAACTGCCATCTCTCCTCGCCCACAACAGTGTCACAGAGGGCTTCGCCCACCAGGTCCCTGCAGGATCCCCTCTAACTGCACCTGGTGGGACTGGCCCTCCCCAATTCTCAGAAATGCCTCTCAGTGAGCAGGACCCAGTCTGCTATGTGCTGTCCCAATTCATAAGGGATTTGGGCCCCAACTAAGGGGCCCTGAGCCCTGTCCATGAACACATGGAATTATCCTGAAGCAGCAAGGCAGGGCTGGCCAGAGGCCACCTGGCATTTCAAGGGTCCTGGGATTCTAGAGACCACCGCCCTCCAGCCCATTCGTGGGCCCACCTCTCTCTGAGCACTTGCCACCCCTGAAAATCTGATTCTTCCTCTCCTAGCCTCCTGCTGTCACCAGCATGCCCCCACGGCTATGGTCCCCATGAGTGCAGTGGCCGCACCCAGGGCAGCGTCAGGCCTGTGGAAAGGGCTACGTAGATCCCCGTTGACTAAGGACGCTGCTGAGGGCTGAGTGGGGCGGAGACGGATGGAGACGGATGGAGAGATCGGGAGCTCCAGAGAACCTTCCGAGGACATCTGCTCCAGGTGCTTGGTCTCCCACAGCCTAGCGCAAGTTTATACCACTGACTCCCAGTGGGTCCCAGAACTCCTCACGGCGGGTCTCGGGCTGTGCTTCAATCCATCAGAAAGTCTACCAGAAACAGCACCTCCCTTTTCAATGAGGCCTCAGGTGGCCCCTCAAATATCAGCCTCGTTCTCTTGACACCGGCCAGAAAGATGCCAACTCCGCCTGGTGGCCCAGGTCAGAAACCCCAACCGGTGGATATCTAAGCAAGAACTCGGAGCGACGAACACGGACAATAAATCAGGTTTGTTCCGTTGGAAATCTCCCTCCCGAGGGGGGACAGCTAATAAAAGTGAGTTTCGGAGTTGTGAATACTGGGAAAGGCTCCTCTCGGCCAGCACAGAGGGCGATTCTGCCCCCGGCCTCACCGGGGACATCGGGCCTTGTCTAGAGGCGCTCTGATGGCCGTGACGGGGCGGGGGTGGGGTTGATGCTGGCATCCTGTGTGTAGAGGCCATCGAACACCCTACAGTGCACAGAATGCCCCCCACTGACCCCAGCCCCACATGTCCACAGCGTTGAGCCCGTGGGACTCCAACGCCAACCCAGAAAGGAGCTCAGGGCTTGACTTCGGGCAGTCGCCATGACGCAATGCCAACTCCCTGCCCTGCTCGCCGAACGCGCATGCGGCCCCTCGCCCCTTCCCCGTGCCCCAGCCCCCCGCCTTCCGCCTCCTGTTCCCTGGAGGGGAAATATTATGATGTCCAGAATTTACTGGAAAATATTTTGCAAAAGAAAGGACGACGTAACTAAAGCAAAATGTTTATAACTGTGAAAACTAGGCAATGGGTAGAGGGGCGTTCATCATATTACACGACTCTCCCCACACACACACTCTCCCGGATGTTTGAAATTTTCCATAATCAAAAGTAAAAACCAGAACCAAACAAAACGTGATTTAATGGCCACTTGCACAGAGATGTTGCTTTTTATTTTTCCCGTCCTTGAATTATCCCCTCAGGGTAACACTGAGAAATGAGGTGATGGCGTGACGATACACAGACACGAGCAAGGCGGGCTCTGCCTTCTGTGCTCCCCAGCCCACTGCACTGGGACCCTGGGGCTTCGTGGTCACTCGGTGCCAACACTTACCATGGACGCTGTGCATTAGCTTCCCGTTGCTGCTGTAACAAACTACAATGCACTTCCTGTCTGTAAACAACACGGACTTGGCCTCTTCCAGCGCTGACAGTCAGAATCCAGAAGCAAGTCTTGAGGTGCTAAAATCAAGGTGTGAGCAGGGCGGGTCCCTTCTGCAGGCTTCTTGTCTCTGTACTTGCACAGGCTGCGGGCCCCCCCGGGGCCCCTGGCTGCCTCACTCCAGGCCTGCGGTCCCATGCCACCTCCTGTGTCCCAAGCTCCCTCTGCTGTGCCCTCACAAAGATTCTTGTATGTTGGGTCACCTGGATAATCCAGGATTGCCTCCCATTCTCATGATCATCAATCGCACCTACAAAGTCTATGTTGCCACGGAAGGTGACAATGACAGGTTTCAGGGATTAGGAGATGGGGGCTATTATCAAGCCAGTCACGGAGGGTGTCTGGTCTGTCTTCTGCACCACCTTCATGCCTCAGCACTTAGCGTGGTGTCCGCCACACAGCAAGTGCACAGGCAGTGCACAAGCAGGGACGGCAGGGAAGGGGTCCGGGGTGGGTCCCACATCCCAAGGGTGACAGCGGAGACAGCTCAAAGAGCAAGACTCAGAATCACCAGATGCCGGCACTGTATCCTTAGTGGCTGGAGGACCACCCCTCGACCCCCACCCCAGCACATAAGGTGTTTGCTTTCCTGCCCCCGGTGTTCCCACAGCTCCTGCTGCCTAGACTGCAGGCCGGCTAGTGGCAGGGGACTCCAGGCAGGCCAGGAAGCAGCTGCGTGTTTGCTGCTCTGTCTGACGAAGGCACTCTTCATCAAGAGAGTAAACAGAACCCCAGAAGCCTCCAAATACCTGTGTCCCGGCCACAACGGCTTTTATTGTCTGCCCACCACCACCACCACCAAGAGACAGTAAGAACAATTCCTTTCAAAGATCATCTCAATAATAGTTGCTGCCCACACATGGGCTTCGCAAACATCACCGTTCGTTTTACAGGTGGGGAAACTGAGGCTGGAGGCAGTAGACACTTACTCAACGTTGCCAGCCAGAAAAAGGCAGAGCCAGGACTTGAACCTGAGTCTGTCAAACTCTAAGGCTGGGCTCCTTCCACCTGGACACAAGTTGGCCAAGCACGTCACGTCCGGTAAATCGCTGAGGGGATGTTTGGCACAGAATGAACTTGGAGAGAAGAGGAGGAGGAGGAGGAGAACCCCTTTTCCATCTCCCCCATTCAAACTCTGCACATGGCCTTTACCAGGCCAATGGTCAGGGTGGAAACAGCTGTCCGCTCAGCAGAGGTGGCGACACAGCTGGCCACGAAGCTGTCGCCCTCAGATGTGTCTTCTGGGCTTGGGAAAGCTCGAGAAAATGTGTGGAGGGGCCCAAGGCAAGCACGTGGAGAACAGTGCTGCTTCAGGAACAGCCCCCGAGATCGCGGTCAAAGGCTGAACTTGGCATTTCTACTCCGTGGGGCTCTGCCGTGGGTGATGACGGGGAGAGGCCGTGCTGACCATGCAAGACGGCATTACTTCCTCAGAGGCTGTCTTTGCAATCGGAGCCCTGAATCAGCCTGCACCCTCAAGGCTGGAAAGTTCTCTCGGCTGGCGAGGCCTGTGCGCTGTGGCTAATGCATGGCCGAAGGGCCTCATGGCTCCATGACGCTGACTATTTGGAGGCCCCTTTTCCGAAGGCTGCCAGGATTATCAGAGGAGTCCTCCCGCTGTGTTCGAGGCTCTGGGATGACCACCCAGAGGAGGCCTGTGGGAAACCAACGGCACTGGCCCCCCTTGAGAGAAGGTCAGTGCCATTCTGTCCGATCACTCCTCTCCCTCCCTGCCTCCGGCTTCCAAGAAACCCTGTGTGGGAGAACTGGCGGTAAGTGTCCCCTCGGAGGTGGTCCGGGGCTGGGCTTCTGCAAACACACGTGCACACACGCACACATGCACACACACAAACACACACACGCACGCACATGCACACATGCGCATGCACATTCACACACACGCGCGTGTGCACACACACATGCAGACACACACACGCGTGCGCGCACGCACACACGCACACACGCACATACAGACGCATACACGCACGCACGCACATGCGCACACGCACGCACACACGCACACATGCACACACAGACATACACACACGCGCGCGCACACACACATGGGAAGCAGACGTTCCGATGGCGGCTGGGCCACTTCTCACCTGGGTGACCCTGGGAAAGGGCCCCGCCCCTCAGAGCCTCGGGAAGCTGCGTCCCGACCCCCCATTCAGCGAAGTGCGGGGCACCCAGTCAGTGCTTGCTGCCTGTTCATCTCCTTCCTCTTCGTCACACTGCGACCATTCTTGAGCAAGATGGCAGCCACGTGAGAGGACATCACCTGGGACCATGTCCTGGCTGCGTCCTGGCCCTCCGCCCGCCATGCACCTCTGCAGTGACCTCCCACTCCCACACCAGGATCGGCCGTGTCACTTGCTCTGACCAGTGGGGGCTCGCGAATGAGAGGCCAGCAGCAGCTGCAGAGGCCCTGCTCGGTGGGTGTGGTCTTGCCCCCGTCCTCTGCCCTTACCATGAGAAGGACATTCTCTGCTGGTCCCAGGAGATGAAAGACATGCAGAGCAGAGCCCAGACACCCCAGCAATCCCAGCCAACGGGAGCCAAGCCCCAGACATGGTGCAAGGGGTGTGCAGCCAGCTCAGCAGAGCCGCTCGGCCAAGCACCGCACGTGCGCAAACAAGAAACACTACGGAAAGCCACTGAGCTCCTGCTGCTGTTTGTTACTCGGCATCACAGGGGCAATAAAACCGTGACACAATCTGGACCATGGCAGTCACAGCAGTATGTGTGGCGCGCAGTAAGTGCTCAGTACGTACATGGAGCTCCTAAGGCCACTGCAGAGATCACAAGTATCTGCACTCAGTGCGGGGAGCTATGGTCCCACCCTCCTCACTGGAGGGTCTGCGGTCACTCCTGGACCGACCGCCCCCTGGCTAACAGTCCTGAGGGAGTGGGCCACCGTCCAAGGAGGCAGCAGGGGTGGGGGTGATCTCCCAGCTCTCACAGCACGGAGCAGAGGCTCCAGCAGCCCTGCGCCCACCCTGGCACGCGGATCCTAAGCCCCAGCCCCAGCCCCAGACGTGGGACCGCATGGTCTGCAGCCACCCCCCAAAACCAGGCTGGCTGAGGATCCAACACGACGGCGAATCTGAAATGCCGGCAGCCAGTGGGGCCCTTGCCCAAACGAAGGTGCCCGTCCTCCTCCTCCATCTGCATTACCACCACCACCATCCCTGTCATCGTGGGTGTCATCACCATCACAATCACTAGGAAACGTGGTGCTAGATAGCAGTAGGAAGAAACGAGCAGCGAGGCGGTCACACCCTCGTGGCCACAGCCAGAGGGCCGGGTCGGAATTTCAGACTGGCTTCTCAGGCGCTGTGTGACCTTCAGGAAAGTTTCTCAACATCTCTGGGCTTCAGTTCTCTTATCTACGAAATGGAGATAATAGGACTTCCGACCTCATGGTGTCATTTTGAAGATCACATGAGTTAAAACACACAAAGCGACAAAAACACTGTTTGGCACATAGTAAATGCTCGGTAGGTACTTGCGGGCGCTGTGATGACTGCTGTCGTTGTTACTGTTATTACCTAACCACATAGCAGGTGATTTCAGCATCTCAAGTCACCTAACCCTCACAAGGGCTCCAAGAGTTTGGTCTCATAAAACCCATTATACACATGAGAATGCTGTGGCTCAGGGAGGTGAAGGGACTTTCTTGCTTTGAGGTTAATGCTGTGTCCACTGCACCGGGGACCATGCCACATGCAGACCACTACGAGGCTCAGAACGCTCCCCATAGCGTCCCCATACCTGGACCAACAAGCAGGAGACAGGGAGATACGCTCCTGGCAGTTCCTGGGTCGCTTTGATTTTATTTGTGCAGCTTTTGTCTTCCCCAGTGCGCTCGGCGGGGCAGGTGGCCCTGTGGGCATCGAAAGCCCTGCTGGCAGCAGATACAAGGGAGCCACAGTGCCAAGGGCCTCCCCCACCCACACACACACCAGCAACCAGCCACCTGCCATGCAGCCCGGGAAATTCACAGGAAGGAGGTGCCTGGCTTCGCAATTGCTCCAGGTGTCATGATACGAACCCTGAGCCACGAGGTCTGCTCCAGAACGGCCCAGGTGTGCCAACCCCAGGTGCGACAGGAAGGGGCCCGCAGCCAAGTCTGCTACGGAAACATGGGTGGCAGGCAGATCGCTGGCACCTCACTGGGCCCTGGGAAGGTCACCTTTGCCTGTGATGAAAGTGCTCAGGAAAGCTCGGTGGGGAGGGTACTGCCTCGGCCCTGAAGGCAGCGCTCCTGGCTCCCACAGTGTAGTGTTCATTTCCCGGGCGCCTGCTCCAGGCCAGGCCTGCGCCTTGGGCCGAGGGGTTCACGGTTAATCGGACACGGTCCCGACCTGAGGAGTCCCCAAGCTAGAGAGGGAGGCCATGCAGAAAGACACGGAGAATGCTAGAATGAGGTCTGAGCAAGAAGAAATGGGGTCAGAGAGGGAAAGTGGACAGAGCTTCATCCATTGACTCAGGGACTGTTAACAGAGCGCCCACCCTATGGCAGGAGCCGGGAGGACAATGGTGAGGGACACAGACACACTCCCTGTCCTCACGGAATTTAGATTCTTGGGAAATCTGCCTCAGAGACCCACGAAGGCCTTCACGGAGGAGTATCGGAGTGTCAGCTGTGCCCCAAGCAGCTAGGTAATCTTGAGCGACTGAGGTTAATTTTCAGCGAGTCAATGTCCTCATCCGTGAAATGGGTTTGGCACATTAATATTACCACAGACCGTGTGGCCTTTAAATGTAGAAAAATGTCCTGACAGGAAAAAAAATGAGTTCATCTTATGTTAAATAGCAACAGCTGATCACAAATACTTTACTTTTTCAAATACATGTGTATGCAAGAACATGTGTGCATGTGTACGTGTGAGTGAATTATCTTATATGCACACAATAGCTCATGAAGTGGCCATTCCAGGGTAGATGGGTCCCAGCACGCTGTAAGAAGATGCCACAGGCGGAGGAGGGCCTTAAGCAAACAGAATGTATCTCTCACCGTTCTACAGGCCGGCAAGTCCAAGATCAAGGTGCTGGCCAGTGGGTTCCTGGTGACTTCCTGGTGAGGGTCTACTTTCTGGCTTGTAGACACCTTACCCCTGCACCCTTACATGGCCTTTTCTCTTTGCCTCAGGGAGAAAGGGGGAGAGAGGGAGAGAGAAGGAGGTGGGGAGAGGGAGAGAGGGAGGAAGGAGAGAGAGATCTTCCCCTTCTTATAAGGCCACTAATTCCTTTATGAGGGCTCCAACCTCATGACATCATCTAACCATAATCAGCCCGCTAAAGGCCCCACCTCCAAATACCACCACGGTGGGGGCTAGGCCTTCCGCCTGTTAATTTGGAGGTGACACAAACATTCAGCCCATCACTGCACGTGCACACCTGGCTGTATGGATCTGGGCTGTAGGATTACAAGCAACGTGGAGTTTGCCCTTTGCTTATCCGAATTTCCTAAATCAGCACAGCAACCGCGAACGCCTTGGAACACTGCGCCATGAGAACAGGAGACCCCGCTGTCTCGCGTGGGTGTCAGCAGGGGTAACAGCGGCCGGCAGCCCCGTGTGGTGGGAGCTGAGGCCAGGGCTCCGGAGGCCGGGCAGGGGCTTGTGCCCGCCCTTCCTGGCGCCCAGGGGATCTCAGCAACTCCAGCGGAGACCGCCATGTACCGATAAGGTGCCCTGCAACCGTTTATCGGATGCTCACGACGTGCTAACCCGCAGCATGTGGGTCCCCCTCACCGGACGTCGGGTACCAGGTGCTCTGTTCTCCCTGCTTACAGAAGGGGAAACTGAGGCAGGAAACAGTGCATCCCACAGCCAGAGATGGCGGAGGGAGGTGCTCAGTTCTGCTTGGAGAGCTCAGAACCCCGCCAGGCCCTCCCTGCAGCAGCTTTCCGCAGGGACCAGGGGCTGAGGGCCCCACCCCGCAGGAGGCCTGGGACAGCCGCTGGGTTGTGGGCACAGCCCAGCTAGCAGCCCTGCATGATGTCCGTGCCAGTGGGGGCAACCATCCACCCGGGCGTTTCCGCCCCTGTGTGCACGGGCCCCGGACAGCCAGGCCCAGGGAGCCAGCAGGGCGGGCAGGGGCTGCCTGGGCCCTGGCACCCCGCCCAGCTCCGTTGGCTGCCTGTCAAGGCTTCAAAGCGGGATGTGGAGCGAGCTGGGGGACTGGACCAGACTGGACTAGTCTGCCTGGAACTGAGATGGGGGAACAAAAGGAGGCCGTGGTGGGCTGGGCTGAGCTGGAGGGAGCCCCTGGCGGGAAGAGGGCGGCCACAGGGGGTGGGCTGCAGTGAGCAGTGCAAGGTGCAGGCGGCGCCAGGGGGTCCCAGGTGAGGCCCCCGGACAATGAGGAACCCGAGGCTGGAGGAGGACAAGCCCTGGGTCTGTCAGGAACCCAAAGGAGTTGGGCAGCTGTGTACCTCATTTTTCCACGCTTCCAGAGGGGACTGACACCCACTGGGACCCAGACACTTGGAGATACTGAGGGCATGCCATGAGCCAGACAGAACCCAGGGGCCCTGCTTTGCCACCTTGCCTGTTGGCAGCTCCCCAGACCCAGGTAGGTGGGATCCCAGGGTCCCTCTGAGGTGAAGACAGGGCAGAACCCTGTCACACGGCAGAGGGGTGAGGTGCCCCTCCTGGGGACTCACAGACAAAGTGCCTGCGCTCCCTTCCTGAGTCCATCACCAACTGTGACCTTGGGCATGTGGCTCACCCCCGAGCCTCAGTGCCCGGCACACAGCACGTGTCACTGGCAGGACAGCACGTGGGCACACTGGCAGGTGGGGTAAGCCCAGAGGACTCCAGTCCCCGGCAAAACCTTCTTCCAACTGTACCTTGCTAGCTCCTGGGGCACCATGGTAAGTGCTGGACTGCACTGGGCATCACTCACGCTCTCCTGGCCTCAGCTGCCCCACCTATACGATGGGGCCATTCATCACGCTGCCTTCTCGGGGGGCGGAAGGCTCTAGGTGAGCTAGTGCCCATGAAGCGTTCTGCAGACCACAAAGGCTCACGCGTTGGTGACGGCAGGGCTGTGTCATCGGGGCAGAAATCCTCCAGGCGAAGAACGGCCTCGGAACCCGTCTCTCGCGTGGTGGACACAGGCAGGGAGCCGCGCTGAAACCCTGGATGAATTTAAAGCGCTCTTCGTGTCTCGTCAAAGGCAGGCTGTGTGTCACCGGAGGATCCTGCCGGTACGCCAGCAAACGCTTGCTGATGTGGCACAAAGGGTTGGGGGTGGTGCAAGGCGGGACCTTTGCGGGTTCCCGGTTGCTGCCGGAGGGGGCCTCTCTCCCTCCAGGGCAGAAGGGGCCTGCTGTGGAGCTCATGGGCACCTGGCCAGCGTTTGTTCCATGCATGCTAGCCAGCCTCCTGCCTTCTCCCGGGCTTACCTTAGGTGCCGTGAGAGTATTACCTGCTTGTCAGGTAGCTGAGAGAGCGAGGAACAGAGAGGCCATAAGACAGCTCCTTGGAGAAGCTGCCAGCCCCAGCAGCTGGCCCCCGAGGCCCAGGTTGCCCAGGGCCCCACAGAAAGTATCCTGCTTCCTCTCCTGACTCACTGAACAAACACACAAGGACGGCAGGTGCCTGGGGCAGCTGGCCAAGCAGGGCTTCTGCCTGCCGCTCCCCCCTGCCTACTTACTGCCCGACCAGCACCCGCCGGAGCCGAGGCCCGAGCACCTCCCAAGTGCTGGCCCCGCTCTCACTGGGCAAGCTGGCCAGTGGGGGATGGGAAGGTGGATGCCCAGAGCAGGGTGTGGGGGTCCCTCTGCAGCTCCTTGGTGGGGTGGGAGCAGCCCACGCCAGTGGCTCTGCTTTATTCTAAAGTGTTCTATTTTGCGTACTTGAAAGAGCTCATGTGGAGACCAGGAAACTGACGATACCTTCTCGGGAAACTCACCAAGGCATTCCAGTGATGCCCACCACCCACCAGGTCGCAACCTGACATAGCAAGGGCCCCGGGAGGGGTGTCCGGTAACCTGGCCATGAGGTGTCACCTTGGGTGAGCCACACCCCTTCTCCCGGGGAGAGGCTGCCTGCTAGGGTCCCCGCAGGGTGTAAGGCGGTTAAAAGGAACTGTCCTTGCTGTCAGGCAGCCCTGACGCAGCAGCTCGTGCTCCCGCCTTCCTAGCTGTGCGCCCCTGGTCATTCATGCGATGGCTTGGAGCTGAGTCTCATCATCGTGAAGATGGAAAGGGCCATTTCTCCCAGGAGACAGTCAATGGCCCTGGAGTGCCCACTGAAGAGTATGTGCCCCAGATATGGGAACTGCTGTTTCCCTAGCTCACCTGTGGTCAGGGCTTAGCCGGGCACCCGTGTCAATGCATCTTCCCCCCGAGGAAGAGGACAGGTCTGCTTTGGGGTTTAAGGCCCAAAGTACTTAGTCGATCGACAGACGTACTTACCGGTCAGCATCTTACATAAAACTAGGACCTTAGCTACTCCACTGCCCCAACACACATGCACACACGCGCGCGCACACACACACACATACACGCACACGCACACACACATGCACGCGCACACACACGCACACGCACATGCACACACACGCGCACGCACACGCACGCATGCACACGCACACATGCACACACGCACGCTCGCACACGCGCACGCACGCACTTCCTCCCTCTCTCATTCACTGCCTCACTCCCTCAGCCAAGTGCATGGGGCGGGGCAGCGATCCCAGCTGGTCAGAGATGCTGCACAAAGAGCAAGCAGGCAGCGTGCGGGACGCGCTCAGAGAGGGGTCACCTGATTTGTCCTTACTGGACGTTTCCACCATTCAGCAAGGGTCTGATCTATCAGGGATGCCTGCGGAGTCATGCAGGATTCTGCCCTTGTAGAATTCAAGTCATCAAATCGTTGTTATTGATACCCTCATTGTATCGATTACCAATAAATGCTGCATAGCAACGAAGCCTCAGTGAGGAGGACAGGAGCACCTCGGTTATGTTCTGTGTGTCTCTCATCCTTCTCCCGGAACCAGAAGGCACCTTGGAAATGTCCTTCTCTTGGTGACGGTGGGGGAGTCCAAGAATGCCAATGGAAGTGATTTTTCAAAGCTCTGCTTGCAGTGTGTCAATTAGCACCCCACTGGCCAAAGCAAATCACATAATCCAGTCAAGCATCGGACACGCAGGGAAGGGGTGAAGAGTTAGAACCATTCAGGTAATGAATTCACTGCACCGTTTTGTACGGGGGAAGGGGGCGGGTGCATATAATTCTGTTACTCACATCAAGTTGCCGAGCTCAGTGTCCCAGGTAGGATTTGCACTCAGGCTCTGTGAACTGTGGCAAGCCCAGGGCTGCCGCCACCAGCACACGGGCACGAGGAGAGGTGGCCACAGTTTGCAACGCCAACAAAGGGAACCTGAGGCTAGATTTGGGCCCTGCCAGGGAATCTCTCGGTGCCCCTTGTGTACGAGCAGCCTTCGTGAGTGCAGGGAAATACCCACCCCAGCCAGGATGTGCAGGCTGAG
Organism: Lyroderma lyra; assembly: GCA_004026885.1. NCBI lineage: Eukaryota > Metazoa > Chordata > Mammalia > Chiroptera > Megadermatidae > Lyroderma > Lyroderma lyra. The sequence continues at coordinate 18,722 of PVJL010007818.1, read as the reverse complement.
AACTAACACAGGTTCTGGCCATCCAAAGTGTTCCTTTACCCGATACAGAAGGAGAGCAAATTGCAACGAATTACGTAGCTGGAGTCCACCAGCAGCCAGCCGTACGTGGGAGCCTGGGTATGAATGAACCAGCTCCACAGAAAGGGGTGCAATCTCCTCGCTCCATAAATCCAGTCAAGCAAAGGCTCCGTGCTCATTGGTCCGCCCTCTCCCCACCCCCACCCCCAAGTGTTCCTGTCTTACGGGCAATGAGTTCACCACCTCTGCACAGGGTCTGCAGCTCTGCTGTCGCCATTGGGCTGAGACTAGAAAGAAAAGACCAAACGAGGATCCGAGCTGATACCCAGCACCTTGGGCAGGGGGCCCAGGAGCCTGTATTTTTATCACCCCCCGCCCCAGGCAACTCCGATACGAGGTTCTTCAGATCCCTTCTTTCCAAGATGGATGAAGGAGAGCAACAGTGCCATCACTGCGCCCCTTCCAAAGACCACAGGGGCCCACAGCCGGGCAGCGCTCACGCCCCTGCGGGCAGACACACGTACACAAGTGTGCGCAGGCAGAGGGGCCGGCAGGGAGTGACAGTGGCAGAGAAGTACCCCACAAGTCCCAAGGCAAGCCTTATGTGACGTCTGTGCACACGCCATCGCGTCTCAGCCTCACGGTCATTTTACGAGGCAGAGGACGTTTTTATCGCCATTTCTCAGGTGAAGAGAATCAGGCCTGGGGAAGCTAAAGGTCCACGGTCCCAGAGCTAGTAGGCGTGGCGTCCCGAGGCGTCGGCAGACATTGTGACCACGGAGCCCCAGTTCTCTGCCTGCCACCCGAGAGCCTCCTGCAGCCGTGCCCTCGTAAAGAAGAGGCGAAACCTGCTGAACTTGTGCTGCAGTCCCAGCTCCTTAGAGCAAAGCTGCTGAGGTCACTAACACTTCCTGCGGAGCCTCTCGATGGGGAATGGCTTAGTCACATTAACTTGCAAGCAAGGTGGGGGTGGGGGGGCCCTGAGGAAGGCAGCTTCCCCTGGGCCTGCTGTGTGCACCCAGGAAGGAGCATGCCTTCCTCACACAGCCCTGCTGAGGCTACACCCTCCCCTTTTGCAGACAAAAAAGTACTAATAAAAACTGAAGGAGCCTCAGAGAGGTTAAGCAACTTGGCCAGGGCCACGCAGCCAGTGTAAAGCCCAGCCCTGTATTTGAACTTCAGCCTCCTCTAATCGAGAGCCTGAGCTCTCAGCTTGTCTAAACTGTGGTTCACGTGCCTGTGTCCAGGTTTGTGGGGATTCGAAGAAAATGTCAACACCCAGGGTGCAGACAGTGACGGCCACCTGTCCCGGAGGGAAAGGGCTGCTCTGCGTGATCATTAAAAGGAATGGAGACGTGGGGATGGGGCAGGAGGTAGGACACACGTGGCCTCCGGCCGAGGGGGCCTGTGCCGACCAGGAGGGGCTGTGCCCTCAAAGGCACATTCCGGGGCAGGGTTGACCCGCCTGCCCCCTTCAATGTCAAGGACACATGAAGTCCTGCCCACTCTGGGCTGGGTGCTGGTGTGGGCTCTGCCCAGCGCACACGGGTGGACGCGGCTTCCGAGGAAGGGACTGGGCCTCCAGCCAGCAGCGTGGACGTTGGGGCCAGCTGCCTGGGGATGGGATAGGGACAGATTTTCTTCTGCCTCCCTGCCCCACGTTCCCCCAGCTTAGGGGAAAAAAAACAAAAAAACAAAAACAACAAGGAGAATCAAAACCGTTTCTCTGCCCCAAGAGAAAGACTCACAAACAGAAAGCCCCCCCCCCAAACCAAAAATGAAATCCTAAGGGAAATACCACTTCTGGTCAGTGTCTCAGGTGGACCCCACGACCACCTGCCTGCTGTAGGAACAGCGCTGTTCAGAGCGGGGTGTGACCAAGTCGGGGTCCTGCTGGTGGTAGAAGGGACACGCGCCTGGGGACCAGGAGCCCTGGGGCCCCGAGTGCTCTGCACCCAGCAGGTTGCCATGAGATTGGCACCTTGGACTCGGTCATTTCACTCGGGACGCATCTACGACACTAAGCCATCCTTGTCAAGTCCACCAGCTTCAGACCCCTGCAAAGTTGGTGACCTTTAATGCTGCAAAGCCCTGTGCACATGTGAAGGGTTAAAAACAGGAGCAAGCAAGTGACAGCAATGGCATTAACAATGTTTGCCCAGGAAGAAAGGGGTGCTTTCCCTCTGCTGAGTGGAGCAGAATGGCAGCTATCGCGGGAGGTGGCACAGTCCAGGGGCAGCCGTGCTGCAGGCCCTAGAGCCGAACTGCCTGGGCGGAAAACTGGGCTGTGTGGCCTTGGGCACATCATGTACCCTCTCTGTGCCCCAGTGTCCTCACACCCATGACGAGGCTGTGCGCACAGCGGGCAATGTCCACCCACCGAGCGATGCGTGCCTGCCGACGGCGGGGAGGACACGGTGGCGTTACCTCACTCAGGAGAGCCCAGGACAGGAAGGCGACCCCCGAGAGCACGCCCAGGCTTACGGAAGCCCGTTCGTAAACGGTCAAGAGGTCTGCAAACTGGCTTTTCAACGTTTTGGTAGCCTGAAGTGGGCCGTGGCCCACAGTCCAGGGGTTTGGGTATCTTGTCTTCTTTTCCTCCTTCCTGAGGGGAGAGGCTGCCCAAATTTCCAGACCACAGGGGTGAGCTCTCAAGGTGGGGGTGCACGGTGGCACTTCCTTACCCTGTCATTTTTTTTACATTGCTGCAATTAGAGGATTTTTAATTTTGTTTTCATTACTGTGCAGATATAAAGTCTGGGACACAAACGCCAGCCTGCTGTCGTCCCCATTTCCAAGGCCGTCTGCCCCGAGGTGGCCACAGCGCCCTGAGCTCCGGGCCGCGCCCCCGCCCCACCCCAGGGCCCCCCAAGCGGAATACCGCCCGTCACGTATTGCCCGGTGGCAGAGGGGAGCTCCACTAAGACTTTGGTTCAAAAGCCTAAATCGTGTTGCTCTCTGGCCTTTTGTATAGAAAGTCTGGCAATGCTGTAAGTAAGTTTCCTCTTTGAGGTTTCTGTGCTTTTTTGGGGAGATGTCACTGTTTACCGTGACCCCCCCAGGGAGGTGCAGAGACGCTGCCTGGCGTTCCTGAACCTTCTGGAGAAAATACTGTGTTAGGCAGCTTCGTACAGGCTTGGTTATAATACTGTTGGCTGTGAGTTCAGTGCTAGCGCTTGGAGGCGTCTGTTCCCTAAGGTGCCTTCTAACCATAAGCACACGCAACACAAGGCGAAGCCACACGGCCCAGAGCAGGAGACGAATGACAGCGTGCTGAGGGGTCATGCTCACACACCCACCCCGACCTGAAGGAACCGCCAGGCAACCCTGAAGGAACGTATCTGTGGCAGAAGAGCTCCCCCAAACCTTACAGCCCCTCGCCCAGAGCTCAGGGACCCCTGGGGAGTGGTCACCCAGGCGGCGACGCCATTTCTCAGCCCCTTGCTTCCAGACAGGGACGACATGTCCAGCCCTCCCCAACGGGACGTATGTGAAGTGACCACACGTGCCCCTTCCAGGGCAAGGAGCTTAAGGACTGGGCGCACCATGTCTGCCCTCTCCTCCCACCTCTGCCGACTGGATGGAGTTCAAGGTCCTTGAAAGATGGCGGACTAACTATGAGTACATGGAAGAGATCCGAGACCTTCCGAGGCGTGAAGGAACGCCACTCACAGACCACGACCATCCCCTGGGCTCTTACGTGAGTAAGGAGGCGTCGTCGTCGCTGCGCTGAGCCACCAAACACCGAGGTTTGGCTGTTACAGCACCCAGAGGTACTGGCGTGGAACGGTCCCGCCGTGGTGTTGCTGGCACTGGCTGGGGAAACCGAGGCACAAAGGGGGGATGGAAGGTGACAAGATTACAGCGCCGACCAGGAAGGCCCGCCCCCCACGCGCTGCGAGGACGGCCCCCACGGGCACGGGCTTCCCACGGCGCCCGGGAAGCGGCCGGAGGGGCGTTCAGGGCAAACACCTGCAAGGCACCGAGCACTCCAGCCGAGTCGCACTTGTCGTCAGCTCCCCTGCCCACTGCCCCCTTCTTAGCAGGGCTCAGCCACACTCGGAATTTCGTTTTCCATGGAAACGACACGGACCCCCCGAAGCCTCCTCGGTCTGTGAAATGCACTGATACAGTCCATCTTCTCCACCGCCGGGGCTCCCCGCTCCCCAGCACCCCTGTCTGCTCTCCGTTCTGTTCCTTCTGGCCAGGCTGCTCCCCAGAACCAAAGACGACGAGACGCGGGTCCCGGGTTTGACCGGGAGGCCAGGCGTGCAGGCGGGGGCCTCTCGGGGAGGCCCGTCCTCGCTCACAATTACTCAGCGGCAGGCCCCGACGAGGACATGAGGACCTCCTGGGGCAGCTCCCAGGAGGAAGGGCACCCATCACAGGACCCCAGAGTGTGGGTGCGCACTGATGGCTGCAGCACGCCAGCGACCCTTCCGTTTGGACATGAGCAAACGCCCAGAGGAGAGGTGCTCGGCCTGCCCAGGCTTCGGGGCGCGGCCGCCGTGTGCCGCCTCGGACACCCAAGCTGAATGGCGGACACAGACACGCTGACTTCGGGTCCACACATCTCCAAGGCCCCGTGACCCGCTGGGTTCCTACCCTTCACAGGACCCGTAGCTATCAAGGCAGCCGGGACCGTCCAAAGCCATGTCCAAACATATGTGACTGTCCTTCCCAGAACACCGAGGGTGTCTGCGAAGATCTTTTTGTCATTGTGATGCATTTAATACAGATTCTTGGGATGTGTTGTTTGATCTGAATTGAGCCTCAGGGAGGGAGGGAGGGAAGGAAGGAAGGAAGGAAGGAAGGAAGGAAGGATGGGAGGAAGGAAGGAGAGGGCAGGGTGGGGAGAGAAATTGGGGAAACAGAAATGAACAAGACACCTTTCCTAAGCTCAAGGCGAGGATTGCAGATTAGTACCGGTGGGTGGGCGGGTACAAGGACATCAGAAGTGGGACATGAACAACGAATGCAGGAGAAGAGATTCGCTCCTGCAGGGTGGTGTCCTCACAAGGACCAGGCACGAATCAGGGACTAGCTGTCTCTTGTCCATCCCCGTCACCCAGTGGATATCTACAAAACGGACATACCAGGTTAGAGGTGCCAAACCACCTCCGAGTGCCATACTGGAGACACGTACAAGGCGGTGACATGCTGCCACACAGGAAGGGGCTGTCCTGCCAGGCAGGGAAGGGGAACAACATTATACACACACACGCAACACGCCTCCTGTAATGAGAGCGACCACCTGTCCTAATGGGGCCCTAGCTAGTCACCAGGGGCGGTCCCCAGAGCGAATGCTCTCAACAGCCCCATGAGGAAATCAGCATCATTATTCCCATTTTTCAGAAGAGGAGACGGAGGCAAAGGCACCCAGAGGTGGAAGTGATCTGTCTTGGGCCACAGACCTCGTTAGGACAAGAGTTGTGGTGCCATTTCCCATGGGGACCTCAAACCAGGAGAGCTGGAGGGAAGGAGAAATGAAATCCCTTCTGCAAATCAAAAAGCCACCAGCACTGGGCCAGCTCTGGGAGCAACGCAGACCTGGTCTTCACGCCTCATCACAGTAACCAGGAACCAGCGTGCCCCAATCTGCCCCCACCAACGCCAGTCGGGTGATTCCCGACCATCCAAGAGGTTTGGAAAACACTGATGCCCAGTTCCGTCCCTAGACCAGTGAGACCCTAGTCTAAGGGACAGGAGGCAGAGATTGGATACTTTTGCTGCTGTTGTTGTTATTGTTTAATTTATTAGGGCAACCGTGGTTCATAAAAAGGATACTGGTATTTCCGCCAGCTCCCAGGGGACCGCAGCATGCCGCCAAGGCTGAGGACTGCTTCTAAGCGTCACGGGGAGTTCCCTGGTGGTGTGGTGGCTTACGGCTTCGGCGCTGGCGCTAAGTGTCACGGCCTTCCCAGCAATACGGGGCGGGGCCCCGGCAGGAGGAAGCTGCAGGGCATGGCAGGAAGTCAGGTGCGTGGGCAAGGATGACTTCCTTGACTCTTTGGGTTTCCCGAGCAACTGCTCTCCTGCAACTATAACCGGAGATGGGATCTCTGTCAGCTCTGCCTGTGCCCCGGAATGCCCTGCCCGCCCACCAGGGCCCAGGTGACGGGCTCACATGTCCTAGGAGGAGACGCCTGCTGCCTGCTCACCCAACACTCTGCCCAGAAGGAGCAGGAGGCCTCGCCAAAGTCCCTGTCCTCTCTGAGCATGTGTTTTCTCTTCTGCAAAACGAGAATCACCACACCTGGTTCCAAGGCCCACTGGGAGCATCAAAGGGCGTGCGGATGCTGAGGAATTCACTAAGATAAGACACCAAAGAAAAATAGAAAAGGGCCGTTTGTAGAGACAGTATTATCATATCATTGCCTACTTGGAGGGAGTTGGGGAGGGGGTGGGTGTGGCAGAGATGTGGGTTCAAGGCCGGCCCAGCCTTTCCTATCAAGGACTCTCTCTGCCCACACACCCCTCTCCCGTCACGGGAGCACAGCCATGGCCCCTTTACTGCCCCGTCAGCACGTGTGTCCTGGGCATCAACTCTGAGGATGTTCTACAAGCACATGGAAATGCTTTTGAAATTGTAACGTGCTCTACAAGTAAGAGGCTGCGGGTCCTGTGTGCAATGCTTCATCCTGGGCTCACAGCACCTCAGGGTCTACAGGGGCCTTGCAGGGTCACATCACACTGCAATGCGTGGATCCCGTCCTCCCCACCCTCTCTCAGTTGCAATGTGGTCTCTACGTGGATATCTCCAGGGATGAGACCCTGACCACCGTCCGAGACGACGCATTCCATCCAGAAGGCCCTGTTGCCTTTTATTTGGTGGACCACCTGTCTGCTTGTTAATTCCACTTCTCCATCGAAGTTCTGACCTTCGGGGCCAGATAAGACACATCTGACCTACTGTCTTCCTCCCGGACTTTCGTGATTAGTTAACCATCATGAAAGTCTGTCTCCACTGCCCACCCGTCTCCAACGTTGTCTGTGAGAAGCTAGGACAGCCCCAGGGCCGCCATAACAAAACTCCACAGAGCAGGTGGCTTAGACAATGGACATTTATTTTCTCAGACCTGGAAAGAGGAGCTCAAGGTCATGTTGAGGTGGTATTTGAAGTCCAAGAACGTCGTTTGAGGTTCCCCCATGCTCTCCTGACTTAGCACCCCTTGACTTCTAGCTTTGGGGGACCTTATGGGGTGTGGTGTACCCTAGAAAACCAGCCACACTGGTGGTATTTTGGGGAGAAGCTGGAACGGCACGCGCAGTGACACACGTGGGCACTTGGTTGCTCGTGCAGCAGTCCGTCCCCTGTCATCAGGTCTGGACGCTGAGGGTGACCGCCTTGAGCACCTGCTGTAACTGCGGAAATCACACGGGACTTGTCCTCACGTTTTGTTGTCGGGATGGAGTGAGTATTACAATTTCCATACAGTTTTCTTCCTTTCCTAGAGCACAGACGTGGCACCCTCTGAGAAATCTCCGTGAAGGAAATGCAAACCGAAGACACTCTGTGAAAAAGCGCGCAGAAATGAAGTTGTGATATTTTCTCCGGAGGCCGAGGCCCCAACCCCCACGCCTGCGAATGCGGCCTTATTGGCAGATAGGGTCTTGGCAGACGTCATCGAGTGACGATGACGTCACACGGCAGTAGGGCGGACCTCCCCCTTGTGGGACACGGGAAGCAGGTCCCGGGAGGCAGGGGGCGGAGTCTGCGTGACGCACCCACAGGCGGAGGCAGGCCCAGGCGGCCAGCCCGCGCCAACCTGGGGGAGGGGAGAGGCAGCGCTCTGCTCCAGAACCGCGGACGGCCGGCGCCCGGCCCACACCGCGACCCCAGGCTTCGGGCCAGGCTTCGGGCCCCCAGGACGCCGACGGACACCTCTCTATGGCACGGCAGCTTTGCGAAGCCACCCACGCCTGCGACCTCCACACCGTGGCACGCCCCGGGGGGACCGCGCCACGCCGGGTGACGGCGGCGGAGTGCTCTGCGGGTCAACGTGCCGATGGCGACGGAGGGGAGAATTCCCAAGGAGGATCCGGATTTCTAACCCGTCCCGCGCGCCCTGAGAAACATGCCACCTCTGCACTGGAGTGACAAAGGCACTGAGGACGCGCCTGGTCAGCAAGGAGAGTTCAGACGATGGCCGTGTGGCGGGGGGCAAAGGGCGAGGTCCCGGCGGCAGGCCACTCCTGCTGGCCGTCACGCCCCGTGGGGACAGTGCCCCGGGCAGTCCTGCAGAGTGGACCAGCGCAGAGGAAGCCCTGCGAGAAGCACCCAGCCTACACCTTTCTCCCCGCCAGCCTTGCTTGCCCATCAGTCGGCCCGGGTTAATATGCACCAGGCTGTTTCCAGCCCACGTGGGAATGCACACACCCCTGCAGACACAGAGGCGGCCAGCCCGCTCTGGGGACCAGCGTCCGTTGTGGAAAACCCGAAGCATCCCTGACTGCCCTGAGCGGCAGGCCGTGGCGAGCCCCTCGGGAGCACCCGTGACTGCGGGCAGACAGGGAGGGTAAGAAGCAGGGGCTTCCAGGCAGACGCTGCGGGGGCGGGGGTGGGGCGGTGGCACCTTGAGCCTCGAAGCGACATGCTTGACCTAGCTGTTCGGGCTCAGGTGAGCGAAGGAGACGGGGCTAGAAATCACAGAAAGACGCCTTGCATATGAGCCGGGCTTCAGTGCAGAGGAAACACAGTGGGTGTTCCAACAAGCAGACTTTCAGATAAGGAACAAGCCGTTTACTGAAAAGGCAAAAGGGGGACCCCAAGGGATCCGAGAAGCAGTGGGCTGTACAGAGCAAGCACGCACCATTAGGGATGGGGCATGGGGTGGAATGATCAGAACTAAGAAGCCTGGGGGGCCCTGCAGAGCTCGGGTGGGGGTGTCATCTCTGAAAGCAGCCAGTGAAGCTGGTTCCCACCAGAGTGGGGGCGGGAAAAACCCCATAAAACAAAGCACAAAAAAATGTGCAAACTGGAGGCAACTGATGCTCACAGGCCAAGGGCCGCTGCTACCAGAGCAAGAAGTGTTGTTATGGTGACAATGTCAGGAAGTGGGAGCAAATAGGGACTGGCGAGGCCCTGCCCCATCCTTAGCTTCCATTCCCCCTTGCAGCAATCATACCTGGCCACCTGGGCTAGCCGGCCTTCAGGGCCGCAGTCAGCAGCCCCAAACTGGCCACTGCCTCCTTATACTGGGCAGGCTCCGGGATGGTCATCAAATTTGCAAACAACTAGTCAGGCACAGACCCTGGGCCATCAGACAGGACACTGGCTAGGACACCAGGCCTCAATTCCTGCCCACCAGGCCCACATCACTTGCTGCCAGGCTCCGGTAGACATCCCTGGGCTGAAGGGAAGCCAGGAACAGGGGCCTGCATCGTGTGTGCATGGACTCCCTCTTCAGGGAGGCTCCACGCGCGTGTCAGGCCCCCAGAAGGTGGGAGGGAGCGTGTGCTTTGGCCACTGCCTCATCTGCCCCATCGCAAGTGAATGGAGGCAGACGAGCAGAGAATTTGAAAAGACAAGGTGGGTGCATTTCTAATAGGGTGAGCCCAAGGGACTCCAGGAGTGTGTGCAGGGTGAGGGTGTGTAGTGGGGGTGACATGGGAGGGGAGAGGCAACACGGAAGGCCTCCCACAGGAGGCCAGGCAGGACTGTGAAGGTGACAGCACCCCAGCCTGCAAGCATTCTGGGCAGCACATGCTTCTGAGTGTCTGTCCAGCTGTGTCCGATTCATCTTGCCCGTGAGACCACGTCGCCCATGGGGAAAGTCCAGCACTCTTTGTCCACTGCTCTCAGCCCATGTGGACGTCCAGATCTCCCCCTCCATCACCGCCTCTTGGCCAACCAACATGCATGAACAAACCCGAGTCTGTGGGGTGTGGCAGTGGATCAGAGTTGGGGCATCACCCTGAACTCATGTGCATTTACTGAGGATACAGGTGGATACCTATGGCAGCAGTTACATTAGTACATGTGTGTACATACACAGGTCAGTGTGCACACATATTTCACTGCTCTGTCAGCGGAGAAGTCCCAGAAGCAATGACACTCCAGGGGCAATGAGCACTTCCAGCACCAACATCTTGGTTTCTAATGCCATTCTCCAATAAAAGAAACCAGGGCTCCTTCAGGATGCAGAAACTGCTGGTGGGGGGAACACAGTGCCCCACGCCTGAAGTGTGGGCTGCCCACGGTGACAGCCCTCTACGCACAAGGAAGGGCGTGGGTGCAGGGAGAAACTTGACAGGAGCAACCTGACAAACAGTCCCATGGACCGGCGCCCACGTGAATGTTCACAGTGACGCGTCACGTTGAGTTGGTGGAGCCTTGATAGGACGTGATGAAAATGGCACTTGGTCTCTGTGTTCTCTTTGCCCGAACCCGTCGTCCCAGTCTAATGACTAGCAAAACGGCGGATAAGCCCTAACACAGGGTCATCCTACAAACTACTAGCTCAGGACTCCTCCCAAAGGTCACGGCCATCAAAACACAAGGAAGTTCAGAGAAACTGTCACAGCCAAGAGGAGCCCACGGGGTCATGGCAACTGAATGTTATGGATTGTATTGGATGGGATCCCAGAACAGGAGAAGGACATCAGATCCAAACTAAGGAAATGTACACTAATAATGTATCCATAGTGGTCATTCATTACAACAACTGCATCACGCTGACGTAAGATGTGGCGTCCAAGGTTCAAAGGTATCAGCTGGGACCCCACACTCAAAGAGCAGCTTTGGGGCCAAAGCAACCAAATTGTCCTGCAGCCCGTGGCCTGAGAGGTGCATCCTCTGTGCGTGCGTACGTGTGCACGCACATGTGTGTGTGTGTGTGCATGCACGTGTGTGTGTGCGTGCACACGTGTGTGTGTGCATGTGTGTGTGCGCGCGCATGTGTGCGTGTGTGTGCGTGCACATGTGTGTGCATGTGTGCGCGCACGTGTATGTGCGCACGTGTGTGTGCGCGTGCATGTGTGCATGTGTGCGTGTGCACGTGTGTGTGCGTGCGTGTGTGCACACGCGTGTGTGTGCATGTGTGTGCGCGCACTTGTGTGCGTGTGCGCACGTGTGCGTGTGTGTGCACACGTGTGTGTGCGCGTGCGTGTGTATGTGTGTGCGCATGTGTGTATGTGTGCGCACGTGTGTGTGTGCACGCGTGCGTGTGTGTGTGCATATGTGTGTGTGTGTGCACGTGTGTGTGTGTGTGTGTATGCACACACAAAATGCCACAGGCTGTGCTGCTTACACAACATGTATTTTCTCACAGTTCTGGAGGCTGGAAGTCCAAGATCAAGGCACCAGGAGACTCGGTTCCTGGTTTGCAGAAAACTGTCATCAGTTATGGTCTCACATTGTGGAGAGCAGAGAGAGACGAGACTCCCTGGTGTCTCTTCTTATAAGGACATTAACCCCATCATGGGGGCTCCACCCTCATGACCTTGACCTAATCAGCTTCCAAAGGCCCCGCCTCCTAACACCTTTGCGTTAGGGATCAGGGTTTCAACATAAGAATTTGTGGAGGACACACACATAGAGCACATAACAACTTGGATCCATAGAGCCCATCTGTCTCAGGATTTCCCTCCAAGCAAGAATGGTGGCTTTTCTCTGCTTCATTCCAGGCACCCCACAGGGTGGCAGGTGCCCAGGAAACAGCTTTGGAATAAAAGAAAGGCGAAAGGAAGAGAAAGAACCTGATAAACCGTAGAACCCTGAGCAGACATCCATGCCCACGCCTTTTCCAAGCAGACCGAGGCTCCCTTGAAGGAAAAGTACTTTTTGGCACCGCTCCTGACTCTGTAGCTCAAACTCAGGGTCCTAAAATTCAGTCACTCCGAGCAAACACCTCACAAGGATGTCCTGTGCTCCTGCCGCAAAGCCAAAAGCCAGGGAGAGAGAAGGAACTCGACCCAGAGTCTTCTGGCCATTCAAGGAGAAAAGCTGGCCAGAAGTCAGATGCCACTCCTAGACACAGGATGACACCCACTGGGGAGGTGACAGGAACCGGAGGTCCCAAAGCCCATCGTAGGCACGGGCCGAGGAAGCTTGGCCTCCGAGGGTGTGATGGGACTTCTCAGAAAAAGAAACAAAAATGAGGTGCCTTTTCCTCTACGCTTACGGATCCCTCCTCTGCATTTGCTCTTGTGTTTTGACATTAATTGAGCTGCCTTCACTACTAAAAATAAACTCCAGGTCAAATGCAATGAGCCAAAAACCTCAATATGAAACCACAAGAAACAGAGTGATAGTAAAATGGGCCAATACCAGAGGTGCTTTGCAAATACGTTTCTGTTTCAAGTGGAGAGTTCCAAGTGGGCCAGAGTCTGTTCAATGCGGCAGACATGGAAGAGAGAAAGCCACCTGGACACGTGCACCTGAGGCTCATGGCCGGGCGGGGCTGGCTCGTGTCCACACACAGGCAGGCGGGCAGCAGCTGCCGGGGACATCCTGTCACCCAGGTCCAGCAGGGTCAGCTTGGGGATGTCAGGCAGGAGCCAGGAGATGCTCCCAGGGGAGGCAGGGCCACGAGAGGGCTCCCAAAAATGAAAGTGGGGTGTCAAAGGGCAGAAGCCAGCCCTGTGTGCATGTTCAAGGAGGGACCTGGGTGACAGAGTGACACTGAAACGGGCAGGAGCGAGTCAGGTTGGCTGGTGGGAGAGAAGCAAATTACAAGGGCCCCCATGCACGGATCGGTGCTGTGACCCTCACAGCCGCCCCACATGGGGGCCGGGCCGTTTGGCAGCTAAGAAAAGAGAAGCTCGGAAAGTGGTAGAGGACGTGCCTGGGGTCCCAAGGCGGGGGGGGGGGGGGGGGGGGGGGGGGGGGGGGGGGGGGGGGGGCTGGTGACATCCAGGTCACTGGCACCTCTGTTCCCAGGCCCACACGTGAGAAGGGCGCGGAGGGTGTGCATGCCCTCCTATGGGCGTCTGGCCCAGCTGAGCTGCTCTCTAGATAAGGAAGCAGGCAGGCAGGCTCCCGGGGGAGAGCAATGCATGTATGATGGGCATCCCACAAATGCCTGGACCTCTATCAGAGCCCCCGTCACAGACCAGCCCAGTCCACCACCCCCTGGACGTGTGCAGGACTGTGCATCGCTGAATCCCAGAACCCACCTGCTCTGCCTGCTCCAAGCAGCTGAGTTCTGGGGACATTCCCCCGCAGATGGACCTGCCAAGCCTCCCCTCCCCTGTGCACACAACGCAGGCCATAGTGCCCACTTTGCAGCCTGGGCATTGAACAAGAGACGGTGCTGCCCGCTCTCAGATCCCCTGCCCGAGTGCCTAGCGAGCCCCTGCCCTCTCCCGCCGGCCCTCCGGGTGCTACAGGCATGCCCATCACAGCGAAGGCCGTGTCCGCTCCCTGGCCCAGGAGGCTGGGCGTCCAGAATACATGAGGCTCGTTGCCGAGGCAGTCCCGTCAGCCGTCCTCGCTGCGGAGTTCTGACACCAGACGTGGGAGATGAGACCGTGAAAGCAAATGGATGGGGAACGGGGGTGCGCACGGGCGGACACAGCGGCGTGCTCCCTGCAAATGCACTCGGCCCCTCGCGGGCCTTTAGCCACGTGCCTCTTCCCACGGTGGGCAGAGGCAGCCCCCTCCCTGGGAAGGTGCCCCACAGGACACGGGCACAAGAGGAAAGGTGGTACAGGCAGCCTGTGAGCGACAACACCCTTGGCTTCTCTCGGTTCAGACTGTCCCAAACTAGCCCGGCCCCCACTCTCACCCAGCGTCCCACCCCAGGTAGCTTTCAGAGGCCTGGGAGGGCTCCCTCTCCGCTTGTCGCCAAGTTTGGAGTCTTGTCACTGTCTCCTTTAAGAAGGCAAGCGCCCTCGCTCTTCGCTCTCAACCTGTGAAAGCTTCCTGCGGTCCCTCTGTCTCCCCTTTCCCCTCGACTCCTTCCTTCTTTATCACCGGTCATTTGCTCCTTGAACCGTGGGAGGCCCGAGCCTGGAGCCTGGGGTGTCAGGACCTGTGCGGCAGCCCGCCTGGAACCAGCTCGCAGGCGGCCCGAGGCCGTGGATGCGGCTCAGCGGAGGGGATAATCAACTCTGCTCCGGGCGCAGGTCTGCACGACCTGCAAGGTGACACAAGCCCCCGCCAAGGCCGACGGGGAGGCGGGCGAAGGGCTGACCAAGCCTTCCAAACAGCCTGCTGCATGGAGGGAGCTCTCGATGGCACAGTCAATGCATTACACACACCCTCCCGTTGTGGAGCATTTCCTCCAGGTAGCATGCTAAGCTCTTTATCTCTACGGAGGACATCCTCCTCCTCCTCCTCCGGAGGCAGGCGCTAATACCATCCCTATTTCACAAGCCGAGGTTCGGAGAGACTGAGTGGCTGGCCCGAGGCAGGTGGGGGGCAGAACCAGGACGAACTGGGTCTGCCTGGAGCCCTGGGTTTTAACCTCTCACCCTGCACCCCAGGCAGCCTCGGACTGTGTGGCGGCAGCATGCAATCCAAGGGGGCAGGGAGGGAGGGAAAGTCACATTCCAGACGCCCCTGTGGGCATTCCGATCTGATCGGTGTGACCCCCACAGCACTGTCTCGTCCCCTCCCTGCGGGGGTCTCCACATGTCTCCGCAGGACAGCTGGAGCGGCCGTCACCCTCTGCCAGGTGGAATGGCATGGAGCCTCCCCATGGGAAACGGTGGGCCCCCTCCTTGGCTAGGGACAGAAAGAGAGAGAGTCCAGGGCCTGAGGTCCAGGCGGCCACACGCTGAGAGCCAGGTCCTGGGTGTGGGGGTGAGGTGACCGAAAGCCGCTTCCCAAGCACTGCAGAGCAAGCAGGCCGAGACGGCGCGAACCGCAGCCCAAGGGGTTCTGCAAGAGGTCACGAATCCCCGAAGATGTGCTTGGTCCCAGGAGGCGCCAACGGAGAAAATCCCTTACCTTAACTCTCCAGATCTCAAGAGGCTGCAGCTTTACTTCAAGGAAGGCAGTTCTCAAGGCCCTCTGGGGTGTTGGAGGGACATGTATCATTTTACCCCCAGATGAGAAGCACCTCACAGGTACAACAGCATTCTGGAAGCACACGAGAAAAGGACAGAGGAGTATGAGGATGGAGGCCCATGTAAACAGATTCGGTAATGAGAGATTTCATTCATTTAAAACGCAAGAAGGACCAACTTGCTATATGCTAAATGAGAAGCATTTGTTTGAAGAGAAGACATTTATTGAGCTACTAGTACGTGCCAAGTATTGTGATAGATATGTAAATAACATTAAGCCCCTTCATCCTTGAGATCCATTTCGACAGTTCTGTATTTCAGAAGTCGCAGAAGAGGCGAGGCCAGAACGGGTGGCCTGGGTTCCCGAGTCCCAAGCCTTCCCCCATCGGTCACGTCCCCCTTCCCCACCAGAACGGGCATTCCTTGCATCCCAGGAATGCTGGCTGGAGGGGAAGGAGCGACAAGCCTAATAGCCTCGTCCGGAGAATGGCCTGTCCCCACCATCAGCGCATTCCGCAGATGGAGGGGATTGTGCAAGCCACGGAAGCGGTGCCCGATTGACTTGGCTGTAACTTTTATCTGGGCGGCACACTGTCATTGCGCACGTACGATCAGCGGACATCAGGCATTCCTTGGGAAACGTAAAACGCAGCCTCAGGGGTTCTTATCCTCACTGATCACAAAGACGGCGACAGGAGGCAGCCACGAGGGGTGAGACGGGTGGGTAAGGGGGCAAGGGGGCCGCCCCAGGTTTATCTGTGCTGACCAGGAAGCAGGCCTGCCTTCCCCTGCTTCCAGGGCTGCTGTGGCCCCCACAAACCCACACAATTACATTTAGAATGGGGTGATTCTTTCCCCTTCCAGGCCTCCCCCCCGCCCTCCCCAAGACGCCCCCGCCCCCCGCCCCAGCATCCAGGGTGCTCAGAACAAAGCAGCCTGATGAGTTCTGAAGGAGAACGTGCCCTCCATCTGGCCGCCTTTGGAGAGGTACCCTGCAAGGGCAGAGGCTGGGACACTTGAAGTCCCCACCGTTAACTTCCCCTCTGCTGCAGGAAAAGCTTGGCCGCTGTCTGCTCTGCGGCCCTCTGCCCGTCACACTCCTCCCCTGGACGTGTCAGTGTCGCAGGGGGACCTTAAGGCTCCGCACACCTGAGAGAGCGTCCTTCCGCCCCGCCTCCAAGGCTGAGACCACGGGGTGCTGCGTGCCGATTCCCCGCAGGAGCGGGTGCGCGCCCCCTCACTCGGAGAGCCCCTCGGAGGGGCAGCGCGCTCAGAGGGACGCCCTGCTCGGCACGGCCACGCTCTGCAGGCATCTCGGCCTACACGGCACCCTCTCCTTGCTGCCCAAAGACCCTGGCTTCATCACCCAGAAGGGCAGCAGCCCGCCCCCGGCCCGCTGCCAGGTTGCCTGGGTTGGCACCCCAGTCCCCCTAAAAGAAGAGTCTTTTTAGGAGCCGGAGCAAGTCACGCCTCTCGGGGCCTCCGTTTCTGCTCTCACGGGTTCGTTCTTGGCGGTCGTTGAGCGTCTTGGCAGAGCTGAGCTCTTGGCCCGCGCCACCGCGGACACTTAGCAGCATCAGCGGTGATGCACCCGGGTTCAGCACACACACGGGCCGTCACGCCTTAGCCTCCCCCCAGGACGGAGGGGGAAGGGCACCCCCCTCCCCATCTCACCACGATGACCTCGAGGGCGAAGGGAACAAGCGAAGCCCGTGAGGATGGAGCACAAGCTCGGGGCTCGTGTCCCGGGGCCTCAGCCCCAGGTCCAGGGTGACCCTCCCTTCTCAGTGTATTCCCCTGTGACCTGCAACGGACCAGAACCTTCCCCATCTCCCCCACCTGCTGCCATGATTAAATGAGATAGTGCATGCTCTGCAAACTCCACGGTCCTGGAGAAATGGGATGAATCCCACAGCACCCTCCGTCCAGGACACTCCGCTGAGACGCGGCCTCCCGGGACCTCCCTGGGCACCCGCATTAACCCCAGGAGGTCAGGTCCCGGGACAACCTGCAGCCCCCACGGCACAGACGTGGACACGGAAGCTCAGAGAGGCTACCGAGGCCGCCCGCCACCAGACAGCAGACACGTGGCCACAAAAGCAGTTCTGGCCGAAAAAGAACCTCACAGCCGGGCCGATGAGTGTTTCCAATTAACGTTTTAAACCATGGAACAACGTTCCGTGGAGACAAAGGAACTAAAATTTCTACGTTTCTCCCAGGAGTCAGCCCAGCCAGAGGCCGGCTGCCACAGCTGGGGGCAGGGGTCCCAGGGCGGCCAGGGAGGTTGACGTGGAAAGGTCACAGTGCCACCTCAATGTCCCACGCCTGGCAGGCAGTACGGTCCCTTCACACCCATAGAGACAAGCCAGGGGGAGAAGAGACAGCTCAGCACAGGGTGACAGGAGTGGCTTGGCCACTCATGCTCAGGATCTGGTCAGCCCAGCAGAAGAGGGAGCAGGGGTGGCTGGGGTCTGGGACTGCAGTGGGAGGTGGCTGCTGCCCCAGGTCCCCCTGCTTGACACACAGTCACCTGCTGCGTGGTTGACAGAGACATCCTGCACTTGCACCTGAACCAGGGGACCACAGGCTTTCATAGGATGCTGCATAGCTCCCTGATGTCACCCGGGATGGTGGAAGATCACTGCCGGGACCCAGTGCTGTGCTCTGATGAATGAGCAGCCTGAGTGTCTGTGACATGCAGATCCGGGCAGGATCCCCAAGGTCCCCAGGAGGTGAGAGGTACATGGGCGCCCAGACACCAACCCCCTGGCCACGGCGTGCCGGGACCGTCCTTGCTCTGCCAGCAGAATTCCAAGCATGTCATAGCCTTGGGGTCCCTACTCCTCCCCACATCTGAAAGGCGGGGCTGTGATTCTGTTCTTTCTCCAACGGGAAGGTCAGGTGCACAGAGCGTGACAGACAGGATCGGATAATTAATCACCAGCTTCGCTGTGAGCAAGGCTGCCTCAGTCTCTGGGCAGCTGGCCTTGAATGCCACCTGGACAGTGCCTGGGCAGTGGGCCCGGGGCTGCTCAGCACGAGAGAGAGAGCCGGCCATCAAATAAATGACTACCTGGCAATTCCTGACCTGAAAATCATCAACTCACCGTCACGTCACTGTGCACAGACCGTGGAGGTGGACTGAAGCACGTGCAACAACAGGGACAGGCCAACCCCCGGCCGAGGAAGCCCCGGAGAGCAGCCCCAGCCTCGGGATGAGTTCATACCCCCAAGAGAAGACCCTAGAACAGGACACCAACACGGGCACTCCTGGAGGGTCAGCGGAACTGTGAAGGCCTCCAGCCTGGCTCACCTGTTCGCCTCGGGCTCTGAGAGGCAGCAGGCCCGGAGGCAGCAGCGACAGGAGTGGGTCCTCTGACACCCAGGCTCCAAGCTCAGACATGCTGAGGTCCCTATGCAGCGAGAAGCTGCAAGGTGCTGAACTTCCAGCTCCCTGTCCTGTGCTGCCCCACCAGTGCTGCCCAGCGCGGGACACGGTGGCTGCTCAACACTTGTTTGCAGATGCGCTGACAGACATACATCTTATTTCCCAAGGACTTCAACCATGTGCAGGTGACGCAACACACTGAGGACACTGGTGTCATCGGGGAGGAGAAATGGGTCGGGGTCTCCAATGAAAACGCTTTTATTCCTTCTGGGATTGGTCCTGTGAATGACTTAGCTATTCTGAAAGGGGGGATATCTGTGTGTGTGTGAGAGAGTGTGTGTGTGTGAGTGTGTGTGTGTGG